>BGPR01008698.1:0-56533 GCA_013235015.1 Araneus ventricosus | reverse complement strand
TTTCCGTTGTTAACGGCCGGGAAAAGTGACGTCTCCCAACCCAACCGGGTTACCAGAGTAGATCCCATTGTCATCGAAAGTCAATGGGCATGGGGGAGGTCCTACTTTACCGAAATAGATAAAACAGAAAAACTCGTCCATACGTGTTAGTTTAAGAATTTATATACATAAACATGAATTATCTTCTTCTCAACTGAACATGAAAAATGGAAAAATACGGTCAAATGCTTCGATGAGTAATCCGGCATCGGCCAACTGTCTTAGGGGTATATTCTGGTACCCCGGTTGGGTTGGGTTCGTTGTCAACGTGCGGAGAACCTACTCACTGATTCTTTTCCCTCCCGTAGGTGTCAAATCCCATTAACGGAAATGTGGTCAATACAATCACACCAGCATTATACCATTCAAGAAAGCAAGAACTTGCTCACTGATTCTATGATTTTTCATCTCCATATTTGAGGTGCAATCCAGTGTGATTCAAATTTTAGACATATAAACAGTATGATCTTCTGTTTCTATTTGTTTTCAAAAGTTGCATTCTGGTATTTACAATAACCGACATTTAAATAATTTAATTTTTAATCATTTGAAGTAATTGATTGGTAAGATTTGCGTTCGAAAGCGGCGAGTAATTTCAAAAACCGCAATGTTAAATTTTGTATTATAAATTGTTGAATCAATTGAACTGAGCTGAAGAGAACTTCGAAGAGTACTATATAGTGACATGACAGCTTCAAAAGGTTTGCTTTTCTCATTTCTCCGTCAACTTTGTGGATTCCTGTCTTTAGCAAATTGACATAAAAAGTAAGTGTATAAACCATTTTCTGTGGTTTTTTTATGATTTCTTAGCTTAAATGCGTTATCTGAGGGGTTTTGTTAAGCATTCTATTTTTCTATGACGGTGCTAATTCGCATTGTGTTGTACCAAAGTTTTGCGATGGTTATGACGTCCGAATGCCGAGCTACAAAATTGTATTGTTTATTCGCATGAAGTGTAAATAATCTTCTTTCCATACGCATTTGAAACTGTAATTATGAAGCATTTATGTAATTAGACCTTTAAACGCCATGTTGCTGCCAAAACTCCAATCTAGTCTGGAATTCGGTGTCGCCAGCGTTTCATAGTAATGTTTACGTAAATTAAATTTAGCAAACAGTCTTTATTAATCATTAAATGTATGTCTTCACGAAATTTACCTTTCTTGATGTGAAAACGGTTAATTGAACTTTTGGGATGAATAACTAAAATAATATATCGTTTGCGTCAAATGCCTATATTTTCTTCATGGGCCTTTTTTGCAAAATATGGTTTTGAATTCAAATTGGGCGAAGTGTCTGAAAGTATAGGGAATTTCATTACTATTAAAATATGTATGAAGATATCTATAGAATGTTGGCACTGAACTACTTCGTAGAAACCAGGTTCCAATATTTGAATGTGCATAGAGTTGAATTACAATATTAAATCCGAACTCCTGAAATTAAATGTTTATAGCATTGCCCTGGCAAGATAATTCTATATTAAACTCGTGATGATCGCGCCTATTCATCAGATGTCTCAAATTATCCATTTTTAAACTTAAATTAAAAACCATGTATATTGGAATTCAATACAAAAACTGCGTGGATATCAGCATGTTAACCGTTCTGTAAATTATAACTTGAATCGATATATCGACTAGTAGTTGGTTGGAACAGTAGCCTCTCATCCGAAAACATTTCTTTTAGTCGCAATCTTTAAAATATTTAGCCAAACTCTCCTTTTAACTGCCTAAGCAATTAAAATGTCCACCATTGTGTAATGGGAAAAAAAAATTAAGTCCCTTGCATATACGGCGTTTTCAATGACTTCAAGGTACATTTCAAGGATGAGTTGACTGATAACAAATTAGAAGGGTCGAGTGAAAACGGAAGGTGCCAGTTTACTAGAAAATAAAGAAATGAAAGTTGAAACTGATGCTAGACGTGTAGGCGCATAGAGTAACTTTGTATCTTGTGGTTTTGAATTTTTGTATCAATTGTTATAGAGAAGAGTAAATCTGTTTCAATTTCTTGAAGCCATGTCTTGCTTTAATTGGTTCGAATTCCTGATCGACAGCTGTTTAAAACAAAACTTAAATGATGCCGATTAATTCTCTCCTAATGCATATAGATTTCTCCTGGCAGACAGCTTAATTGAGAGTTTGAATTTGTTTTTGTGGCGCAAGAGCCATAAATTTGACCATGCTGCGCCAAACTATGTAGAGATCCGTCAAGATAAAAGTATGAAATTAATGTATAAAAAATTAATGGGAAGGAAATACAAGGAGCATTGCTTAAATATGTAGATAAAAACCAATTGACCTCAAACATGCAAAAAGGTACTTGCTTAGCAAAATGGTACTTTTACTTGCTTTGGGAAAACATATCCGATTGCATGGAGAAGGAAAGTTTATCTTTTACACGGATTCACTTGGTGTTTTAGTCTCGGAAATCATTTTATATTCATTCTCATCACCAGCTTAATTGAGAAATTTAGGATTTCACTTGGATTTGTCCCAACTTGGCGAAATCCCATTGCATCGGATACTTCAAACTGAATTTGATCTGTTCTTTTATGTGGAGTCTCGGTTGCATATGATGGAATTTCGACTCCTCAAAACCAGCCAGTTATATATTCATAAAAATTCTAGTTTTAAGATTTCCCGAAGTGTGTTACGCTTTGATATCCAACTCCTTCTTGGTCAGGGTTTCGGAACATGAAGAGAAATTGCATCTTTGAAAGTGAATTCGTCGCTACTTGTCAGTCTCGTTATACTCTGGTTATTTTTCTTGTATCTTTGCATATTACCAAGAAATGGCGCAAATGGTCCCCCTTCAAGTTTTTGCGATGCGATTTCCCACCTTTTATGGGAGAACATAATTTTTTCTTATATTCGAAAAATCTGTCCAAGAAGGGGTTAAACATTCTTGTCTCCGTGGCTACTGCAGTTTCCAAAATTTAAATCCTACTCGAAGAGATTGAGTAATAATGGCAAATACTGTCGATTGAAAAGTCTTTGTTTACTCGAACATTCAAATTCGAAGATGCTTTTTCTGATTAAAAAAACTACTTTCAATTAATTATAAAATATTGCGGAATAAATATGTAAATGCTAAGTTTTATTTTCTCGCTCCATCTAAATTATAAGCCTTTAAAGCTGATTGGTTGTTGAGCATCTTGGAAAATGAAACGCTCTTGTAGTTACTGATGCTCAAGAACTTAATCTCGTAAGTAGCCTCATCCTAAGAATTCCTTTAGTATGACTTGACCTATATTGTCCAGTTGTGTCAAATTTAAATGAAACATCGTAGCTTAAATTTCTTGCATTGGCATTGAATTCAGTTTCCAATTTAACTTGAGGGGAAAATAAACTTGTTTGGGGCTGCATGGAAAATAGACTTTTATGCCCTAAGCTCTTTTAGCAAAACGGACCTCGCATTGATGTAGTATAATACATTAATTTTCTTTGTTTAACCATGGCCCAAAATTGCAGAGTAAATTCAACTTTAAAACATCATTAACTCTTCATATCCTGAATATATAATTATTAATTAAATGTTTGTATCGTTCGATAAGTTTTGGTTTCGTAATATCGGTAAGAAAATGAAACTTAATTTGATAATTTAAGTTTAAACTGCCAGCTACTAGTTGCTGTCAAACTACGTTGTTGCATCTTCCTTCATGAAACGCTGTCGTCTTGCGAAGATATCAACTTTTGATCCAATTAATTTGACAAATCTGACGAAGTTTTTTATAGAAACTCTGCTTGCATACAGTCGCAGGAAAACGAATTAACTCTAGTAGAAATTGTCCCGGAGTTCGAAGGATTTAAATCGTGAAAACGCTTGGGTTTTGGGGATTTTCTCCTGAAGACTTAATTTAGCGTAGTTTCCTAGATTTTAGGGTAGTCTTGTAGATTTTACTTTAAATTTGTTATCAAATAAATGAACTTCTGAAACAAAAGACTAAATTCTGTTTAATAGGAAATGGGTATTTATACAAAATGCCAATGTTTCGTTCTTGTAAAAATCGCGCTAAGGATTTTTTGGATTGTAAAGGCAATTTTTGTGGGGTTTTGGTATAAATGAATTTCTGTTTTCTATAAATGCAAGTTCGGAAGTGTTTTGATTCCTGGACGCGTTGGAATTCCAGGTAATCGGAACGCGGATGAAGCTGAAATAAATTCGAATACAACTCGGAAATGTTTGTTCCTTTGATACCTTACAGTCTGTCGAGTTCTCAACATCAAATATGACCAAGAATCTGGGACAAACTTTACAGTATCCAGCCTTCAATCAAAGGTTTCGGAAACCTCTCTGCTGTGAAACACGGTGTCATTTTGCCAAGACTAAGAGTGGGACTCGCCACCATATTCTAAGCTCTGATCCAGCTTCTATGTGCAGCATGTGCAATTGCATTTTAACTATTAAGCATATTTCATGTATATGCAACAACTTTTATACCCAAAGACAAGCTCGCTTTGGTGCACATATCGTTGATTTAATTGACATCCTTGGGGCCAAACCTAATGTCGGTGTTTTTTCTTTTCCAAGTGAAGTTAAACTCGTTAAAATGATTTAGTTCTAACAATTGCATTGTTTTAAAATCTTATGATCCCAAAACAACGTTTGGCGCAGTATAGCCAAATTGGCCCTTAAACGAAACTATAATTAAACCTCTGTATTAGAATAGGCATTTATGAATGTTTTCTCAATCTTTCAGAATGTCTGACGCAAGGAAAGGGAAAAATAAGAAAGGAAAAAGCGGAAGTAATTCGGAATCTTCGACTCCGCAGTCGTCACCACAGTCTGGAGAAGACGAAAAGCAGCAGTTGCTTCAAAGTGGTGCATACGGATCTAGTGATAGCCGCAAATCTAGATCTGCAGAAAAAACTAAAGCTCCAAGGACTAGCCCGGGAAAACTATCGCCTTATGGAAGTCCGAGTGCGACCTCCTCTAGAAATTCTCCTCAATATGGCCACTCGTCAGAAACGGACCTCGATGTCTCGGATCAAGAAGGTGGCACGTGTGGACAAAGAGCCTCTAGAAATCCTCTTGAACTGCTTAAAGAAGTCTTGTCGCGGAAGACAAAATCGCCAAATCGCTCTTCTGATCCCGACTGCAGTTGCAAAGACAAAAAGAACCACCAGCCGGAATGCTCTAAACTGAAAAATATTGCGTCTGATGCAGAAGGTAAATCGACGAAAATAAGTGCAAAAGAGTCGAAACCTCAATCCAGCTATGCATCTCAAATTATTGCCAAGAGAACCGAAGGCCGTACGCAATCGTCCACTTCTCCAGATCCTCGTGTTGTAGAATCTTTCGGAGAGGCCACTGAAAAGCAGCCGTTGCTTCAAAGTGGTGCACATGGATCTAGTTGTAGCCGCGAATCTAGATCTACCTATAAAACTAAAAGGGACTCTCGAAGGACTGGCCTGGGAAAACGAGTGCCTTATTCAAGTCTTGAAAAGAGCCCAGAACGTTCTGAAGATTATCAGAGTAGCCCCTCGAAGAAAAGTCGTTCATCCCCGTGGGGATACTTGACGACCTTGCCCAGAAATCTCTCTTCTGATACGGAAGACAGTTGCGATGACAAAACCGATCAAGAGTCGGGTACAAAAGGTAAATCGCCGAATCGAAGTCAAACTAGGTCGGAGGCGTATTCCAGCAGTAGTTCTCCTTTTTGTTTGAAGAAAAACAAACGCAGGGATGCAAGCAATGTATCGCCTGAAAACTCTCGCCGTTCGAAATCGTCTAGCACTTCGGATGCCAATGTTGAAAGTAAATCTACTAAAATAAGTGCGAAGGACAAAGGAAACCGTTCGAACAAATCTAAAAGCAATGCAGCAGCATCCAGTATTCCAATGGACTACGATCCTCAAGAAGGAACATCCAGGGGTCCAGCAATATTCGAACGTATTGGAGGACACTCCAGTGGTGATGACATGGAAATCGAAGACGACAGTGAAGACTTTATTCCCATAATTGAGGAACAGCGGGGTTCAAGGCACAGAACAAAATCTTGTAAATCCTGTCTTCGGCCACTTGAGCCTGTAACTACTCGCGAACGAAGTCCCCGAAGATTTAATTTTAGGGATCTTCGTATCCAGCTCGGGAAACTCGAATGGTCCTGGTTGGATGAACTGAGGAGGCCTAGGAATGCCAATGCCGAAAGGCGTCCTACAGCACACCACCCAGACGAGAACGAACGAGGGCTCCTAAGACGAGTTGAAACAATCAGGCACGCTTCGTCTGGTGTAAGGAACCAATCTTTATCACCAGGGCTTCTTAGAAGATGCAACTGCCAGGGAGCGGAGGAAGGGCGAAGAGTTATTGTGCACGAAATTGGCTGTCCTTATATTTGCGAACTAAGACGGAGAAAGAGACGCAAGAAATGTAGGCAAGATGTTCAGCCTGAATGGGATCCTAAAGACGACTGAAGATTATTACGAAAACCGTTGTGCAAAAGCATTAACTGGGATCTTGTTATTTTAGAAAACGTCTACAATTGCCTAAATGTATTGGCTTTTAACGACTGCCACGTTCTTGCACGTCGTGGCTTCATGCCTTATTTACGTAACCATTTTTGTCAAACTTTTAACTTATACGTCTGTTAAATAAACTGTTCTATTTTTGCATCAGATTGAATCTTTTTAATATTTATCCTTCACATTTGTAACTTGCTTTTACAGAAGGTATCTTGCAGCATCTTTTATTCTAGGTATAAAAGCGAAAAGAACGACTACCAACACTTAAAAGTATCCAGATTGGATTGTATAACAAAGCGAAAACCTTCGTTTAGATTGGCACACGCTTAAACATCTCGGCGGTCTCTCGTCTCCATTTCTTGGCGCATTGCAGGAAAGTAATCAAACCAATTTAGTAAGCCGCCGTAATGGTAGATGGCGGCACGAATCGATGAGTGAATGACTTAAGTTTTCCTCTTGGTTAAAGAGGACGCGAGCGACTCCTACGGGTCCGTCAGAGTGATTAACGGCTTCAACAGAGAAAGTGACAAGTTCGCTTGCTCGGTAGGAGTTTTCGCCTTGGGGTTTGGCCCATGGCTTCCCCCTTTGTCCCCACTCGGTGCTTATGCCATTTAATGACTATTACTAGACTTGAAACCCTTTACTTTAAACTATCGTTTGTATATAAAGTCGTTTCTCTTGTAAATTCATGTAAATATGCTCTTAATGATTAAGTCTATCGATACGGGAACGTCCCTTCAAGCAAAAGACTGCGGCCGCCCCAAAGTCTTAAGATAACGATAGGATGTGAAAGTTTCGCAATTAAGTGCGATTTATTTTACACCCGTGGATAGCGCCTTCTTTAGAGGGGCCGCCCAGAAGGGTTTGTGAAAAAGGACTGTTTTATTAGAATTCGCCAGCTTTCATTGTGGTTTTTGAAGAGGAAAGTGAATTTCTCTAGTCTTTGAAAGAACTCGGGCTTCTCGTATTTTGAGGTCCCCCTATTCCGATGGTCTTCGAAATCGGAGGGTTAATAAAGTAGCTTAGTACTTCTAACCGAGCATTCTTTATTCAAAATCCATACCCTAGAATACTGTCGAGTCTTCCCCTCCCCATTCTACAAAGTGATCTCGCCCGGGATCATAAATATTTAAATTTCTACATAGTGGTTGCTACAGCCGGGGTTTTACTCTCCCGCATCTAATTACTTTCTACATCGACAGGAACTTCTTTTTATGTCTGTTTGACCACTTCGGAGCTTTCATGTAATTTGTTAAAAGTCGAACAATGTGTTAAAGCGTCAGTCGTTTCTGATCAGTTGCCTGGCTAGTAATCGATTCGACATTCTCGAACATGACTCTTGTATAATGTAACTAGCATGGATCTTGTTTAGTAACCAGTAGCTACGGGTGTTATAACCTAGCCTACATTAGTGATTCTTTTCGGCATAACTTAAATTTTGCGTATTCTAATTTGAGTAGATCAATTAATAAATTTTCACTTTTCAAAGAGTTTTTCAACAAATAAACTGTAAGAAAACAATTTTTAACTTTTATGACCTTCAATTTTTAGGTAAAATGAAATGCTTTCGATTATTTTTCTTGCTCTCGTGTGTATAAGGATTTGCTCAACAGCAGCTGAAAAAATTTTATCCTGCAAGTTGAAACTGAATTCGCATATAGCAGTGTTTCTTTCCCATTTATGAAGAAATTTAAGAATGCACTTTAAATTCCTATTCCGTCGCTTAACAAGCAACGCCACCTATATCAATTTTTAGAAGCTTCAAAGAGGAAGATGGAACTCTTTCGCAATAGATTTCTGAAATTTTTTAAAAAAACCTGCTGGGAACATGTGGTCTCGTGTTTATATAAGATGTCAAAATTCAGAAATATTCTTTATTGGATGCGAAAGATTCAGTTTCTTTTCTTTAAAATTTCAAAAAATTGATGGTAAATCGTGGTTTAACAAGCAACGCCACGTAATTGTCCTTAATTTCTTTATTTTAATTTTTGGCTCGCGAAAGCTTTTTCTACAGTAGCGAAAGTTTTAACACTCCGCTTCTGTGGTCTCTAAAAGGAAAGTGGCAACTTCGTCCGTTCGTAAAGTGTGGAGCGAAACAAATGCGCTTTGTTACTGCGTGTGCTCAGTTGCGGAAATCGGAAATGTTTGGAAATTCTCGCTTAACCCTTTGCCGACAGGTACGGCGTATGCAGTGCGCCAGTGGATATGTAGCATAAACTGAATAAAGGCTATCAAAGATGGAGAGCTCACTACTCCCTCCAACTTCGAATTAACATTCCTCCTACTTGGCTTCGATGTCTAATCAAGAAACGGCGGAAAATTATCTCTACCGAGCAATATTCGGGTGTTTTGGAAGAATTAAGCAAGAAAATGCAGCTTAGGATGAATAGGATGCGTTTAATCTCGACGGAAGGACTGAGTACAGCATCTAAGAAACTCAGACTGACGTGGAGGACAATCGTTTTCATAAAGAACATAGTGACTCAAAAGTCTAATTCAAAATTAACCTTGGGGAGCAAAATTCTGCTCTGAATCAACGAAACATCCATTCAAAACCTCAAACTTTATACCAAACATTTTTTATAGTATATAGTAAATAAGCGTAGAGTTTTGAAGAAACGGAATGGAGCATAAAGTGCGCCAACCTGACCTTAGTCTTCGAAAAAGACGCCTGTCCGCAAAGGGTTATACGATAGTCATCAGTTTCTCGTCATTCGTCTTGAATACTGAAGGCTCTAAAATTTTGATGGATTTAGATATCGCAGTATATAAACTCGGTATGATAGTAATTATAAACTTAAGTTGTGGATGCTGAAGTGCCTATGCAAGAGCAGACCTTCCGACAGATTGGCAACTATGCCAATTTGCTGGCAGTCGCTCAATACTTTTCGAGTTTACCCCAGTAGCACAAAGATATTGTACAATATTTTGCGATATCGTACAACATATTGTGCTATCTGGGTAGTCTGAGAACTTCTTGTACTTTGATACATTTTTAGAACGATTTATAGAAAGGTGTCAAAAACGTCTTATTTACAAATTCAGAATTGCTTTTTAAGAGCAGTAGAATTGAATTTATGCGGGGATAGGCTACCACAATGCAAATACCGTAGCGTGCAAATACAAAATCCAGGAAAATTAAAGAACAAACGCATTGATTAAATTTTAAACACTTTAATTTCTTCTAAACTAAACTAAATATGCATGTAGATCTCTTTCTCCTTAAAATTCGAGGAGAAATTAAGTGAAAAATATAGGACCATCGATTAGCATGTCGATTAAAAGAAAGTTTTAAAGCATGCAACTTAACTAAAGGAGCAAAAAATTAAATATTAACATAATAGAGGGGTGTTTTAATTATCTACCGGTTAATTTTTTTAATCTACTCGGTGAATTTCTCTAAGAATAAAGCGATAATCCATACTTCCAGATAAACGATTGCATTTTTATTTTTCCGCAAATGTGATGAACAGGCTATACGACTTATCGTGGTCCAATAGCTATTTTCTAAATCGTTTATATATATATACAACAAATAAGAAACAATTATGAAAGAATTGTACTTTGATACATACCTTAGAAGTTTGGCGCAAAAGAAAGTAACTTGATATTTCGTAAACATCCGGACCCTACATGACGCCCTAGGTTCATTCCTTTGTCACGTCTCCCGTTGGCTGCATCCCACATTCTTAGATTCGTAAAATTATTTCTAATATTTGATATTTCATTCGAATTTCTTGGCCTATCATAATGTTCGGGGTAAAGGACAGTAATTTTAGCTTTATACTGGCATTGTTCGCAGAAAACATTGATTTCTCTAGTTTTTTAGCGGTTCGTATAGATTTTACTTAACCTGATGAGCATCTATACGTTTCTACCGATTAACTACAGTCTTTCCATTTAATTTCAAAATTGGTTGATTTTTCATGACATTGATATATATGGTTCCAATTGGAAAAATGCTTTAAATAAAGGTAAGAATTATGCTTTTTTGAAAAAATAAATGTATTACTGAAAAAGTTACGAATATTAATTTTTTATACGTTCCCCCGGTCCTATCAGTCATATTTAGTAAAATATTTTTCACACACTAACATTTTATACAAAAAAAGTTCCACTCTTCTGCGACTAAAACTGACCGAGTTATGGAGCTTTGAATATTGCTGATTTAAACCACTTTACACCATTTCAATAGCCGGCTAGCGGACGATCCACCAATCAATGCGCAACACTTTCTCGACGAGGCCGCTGATTGGTTTAAAATTGTGAAATTCAAAACTCCGTGACTCGGCTAGTTTTAGTCGTAAAAGAGTGCGACTTTTTTGTTTAAAATGTTACTGTCAAAAATATTTTACTAAATATGATTGATAGGACCGGGGAACAGCATAAAAAGTTAGATTTCGTAACTTTTTCAGGAATATATTTATTCACTCAAAAAACATATAATTCTTCCCTTCCTTTAAAGCATTTTTCCAATTGGAACTATATGTCTATCTCGAACGGTTTAGAAATTAGCTATTGGACCCCGATAAGTGTGGACACCTTGTATATATGTAACATCATTCTTTAGGCCATATTTTGGTTCATTTCTATTTTTCAGCAAATGATCTGAACAGGCCATATAGTCGTATCTCCAGAAGGGCGATGATCAGTGCCGAGGAGCGAGGGGTGTAGTTGCCACCCTGATTTTCAGGGAAAATTGATTCTTTATTTCTTTTTAGCTGTTTAATATTAGGAATCGTAAAAAATCAATAGTATTCGGGAAAAATAGCTAATTATGTAACATTTTTTTTAATTTATTGCTTACCCCCTATACTTCCGTGTATCTTTAGATATCAGTAAATGTTTGGACCTTTCACTTTTTAAACCCAATCTCCGCCACTGGCGATGGTGGAAATCAACAGTGGCGCAGTACAGGGTCGCGGGTTCGAGAGCCGATTCCGCCAAAAAAAATACGCCGCTTCATCGGTAGATTTCCACTTGTCGTACATCTCATGGTGTCAAATGCCTTCAGACTGGAAGCGCTGGTTCTAGTGTCGTACTCGTCTTGCCAAATTCCAATATTCAAAAATCCGTTTCAATATGAACATGATGGTTCAAAATGGCGCTTGAAGCAAACTAAATGTATCCTTTCAAGAATTCGATCCATTGGACTGTGGGGAAAACTGCAGAAGATATTGAAAATCTTCTACTTATTAGAGACGTCATTTCTTCCCATTGTTAACGCGGAAAAAAAGGATGTCTCCTACCAACCGGGGTACCAGTAGACCAAGAGACTGTAGAATAGCATGGCCGGACGAACACTCCGTTAGTCCGTGATGCTGCAAAATGGCGATTTAACCAAACTAAACGTATCCTTAAAATGTAACATGTTTTTGCAATGGGCTGTTGTTTCTCTGAAATTCTTCAGTTCTTTCAAGAATTTGAACCATTGGACTGTGGAAAAAACTGCAGAAGAAATCGAAAAACTGTCGGAGTGTCTGCAAAGTAGCACGGCCGGTTGAACACTCCGTTAGTCCGTGCCCCGTGCACGGAGTAAAAATATCGATGGGTGCAAAATTGCCGAAGGAAAATATGAATTGAGAAGCAGTTTAGATGTCTCTGAATTAATTAGAGAATTCTCTGAACTAAAAGTTAGTAAAAAAATGACGGGTGGCTGTCTTTTTGAAACAGCCGCCGATGTTAAAGGCGTAGGACTACTTTACTCGCGTGACTCTTTTGTTTCTCGAAGTTACTCTGTTTCTCTTTGTTACTCGCCTGTTCTATTTTGTTTCTCGTAGCTTCTCGGATTCTCTTTGTTACTCGCGATACTCTTTTGTTTCTCGAAGTTGTTCGCGATACTCTTTTGTTTCTCGAAGTTGTTCGCGATACTCTTGATTCTCGAAATTACTCGTGATTATCTTTTGTTTCTCGAAGTTATTCTCAATTCTTTTTTGTTTCTTTGAAATGCTAATGTATGGAAAATTGGCGAAATAAAATGAAACTAAGGTTACAATGGAAATTGTTTTATTTCTTCATAAAATATATTACAATGCTAATTCTTTTGTTTTGAATTCTTCAATCATGCGTGGATATGTTACAATTCTGTGTAGGATCGGTCGATGATATGAAAAGTAACATACATAATTTAATAATTCGGGAATAATGTTTCTTGTAAATTTGAATAAATATATGAATTTCAAAGAGTACTAGGATAATTTGTTGGCACCATATTCAAATCAAAATGCTTCTTCATGAAACCGAACTCTTCCTCATTCCTTTTAACGTCTACATTAAAGTCACCCATAACAATAATTGGAACATCTATAACATCTTTTCTTAATCTATTGGAACATCTTTAACTATATAAAACTCTTCATCGAACTAAATAAGACATTAGTTATGTTTTAACATATGTAGTTATCGAGATATAGAGGATCTCTCATACAACGTTTTTTTTTTTTTGTGGCGTTTTGGCATGTGAATCAAATTCCTTCCTGAGACCCAATGGGAATATCATAGTCCTACGTTCCAAAAAAAAATCGAAGATCAGACAGTAATATGGGATTTGCAGTCAGGACGGAACTGATACTTCTACTCTGATATTATGTACTGATGACTGAAATGATATCTGATATTATTTTTTGATATTTCTGACTAGTTATTTTTCAGTAGAAATTAACTACATTATTTATAAGTTTAAGCACAATTCAGTAAGTTTTTTTCATAAAATTGACTAGTGGAGTTTTATAACAAGTAAATGAGAATATTACAAGAATTTCATAATTAAAAATGCGTTGATTTGTTAATTAAAAGATTTCATAAGATTATAAAAATTCTAAATTTTTGATGCAGTTCAAATGGTCTAATTTCTCGATTCACTTCAGATTTCATAATTATTCTAACCTCTGTTGCTTCCTTTGGTCCTCCCCTTTAGTTTATAATTCATAATTATGATTATTATGCAATCTTGAAATCAATATTTTCTGGAAATTCCCACCGCGTGGCGTCATTCGTATAGAAAAAATGTTTCAACTTAAAATGTAAAAACTTTACACCAGTGAGTAAGTGAAAACTAGATTAAAATATTTCATCTTTGCAAAAATGAAACAGCTCAAGGTAAAATGTATAAATAGATCTAAATAAAAAATAGCAAAGAACAAAGTAAGTAATCAAAAGTCCTGAAGATGCCAATTTGTGCGGTGCAATAAATAACGAAATGCAATAAATTATTTTGTTCTACGAAATCAGTTCCAAGCCCCCACAAATCTACTTTGCACCAGGCCCGCTTTTGTTCGGGCCGGCCCTGCACTCCCACTCTCCAAAGTATATTTCTGCGAAATTTTCTTAATTCTAAGTCCAGCGGTCTATCTGTAAAAGAGCCAAAATGCAGATACACATCCTCCTTTATTATTCATCGAGATAAATGAAATAAAAAAAGGAATTACCACTAGTCTAAAAACAAATAAATAAATGAGAATATTAATATGATATTGGTTCTCAATTTTTCCTAATAACCTCAAGCACTCTGTTCTGCAATGAAATGACCAGGTGATTAAATTCAATTTCAGAAATATTGAGCCACTCTTTTACAGTGATTACTTGCAGTTCATTGACTGGGGAAACCTGTTTATTATTAGCATGAACTTTGCGACATTATATAATATAAATTTTTTCCATTGGGTTCAAGTATGGACCTCGACATGGGCACGGCAAAACATTAACTTTCTCTTTTTTATACCATTCTTGGGAACTTTTAGATGCATGGCAAGAAGCATTGTACTGCTGAAATATGCAGTTAGAGCCACTAAATAAAGGCCCAAACGATATCTGATGTTCATATACAATAGCTTGATATTGTGAAGAGTCCATACGTACCGAAATTCGCTGTAATTTCAAAATCCATCTTAACTGAAGCTCTCCAAGCCATTACTGATCCTCCTTCCATTTGTCGACTGAAGCATTCTTTCGGTTCCTTCCTCAAGTCATGAAAGTAGTGTGTTCAGCCATCGGGACAGTGAAGATTAGATTTCTTTTCATCAAAAAATGTAATTTCTCCTCATCGCGCGCGTTCCAACATGACAATTTGGAACATTTGAGTCTTTCTTCTAGATGCTGTAACTTCAGTGTTTTCTTCAGTTTCATATACAGTCACTAAAAAAAGTATTCGGACACTTGAAAGAAAAAAAATTGAAGTCGATTATTTCTGTTATTTTTGGGAATAACTATAACTTTTGTAGTATCTTATGAAACGTACTACTAGTCATAATTGCAGAAAAAAGTAGCTGAATAAATTAAATAATTACACAACTTTTACAACTTTCATTACCAATAAGGTGAAAACAAATGTCAAAAAAGTATTCGGACAGTGAGAGAAATTGAAGTCTATTGGCGATAAATCAAAAAAAATAAAATGCTTACATGCTTTAAGAAACGGCAACCCTTTGATTAATCAGTCCTAACAATGAAAATCGGAAGTGTTTTGTAACGTGAAACATGGGTAGAAAGAAGCACGAAATTAGAACTGAAATGAAAAAACTCATTGTAGATCACTACAAAAGTGGAAAATCTATTCGAAAAGTAAGTGATATTTTAAAAATAAGTAAATAAACAGTATTTATAGTATAATTTCTAAATACAGGAAAACTGGCTCTGTAGAAAATAAAGCACGGACAGGACGGCCAGCAATTTTCAAACGTCGTGAGCAGAGGTGGTTTGTTAAAAAAACCACTATCAATCCGAAGTAAGCGCTGTTTAA
The DNA here is from genome assembly GCA_013235015.1 of Araneus ventricosus. Classification (NCBI taxonomy): domain Eukaryota; kingdom Metazoa; phylum Arthropoda; class Arachnida; order Araneae; family Araneidae; genus Araneus; species Araneus ventricosus. Next base: position 41,287 of record BGPR01008698.1, on the reverse strand, counting down.
TTAAGGCTTGAAGCTAGAAAACGTTTCGGGAAAATATCTCATCCTGAAACTGTAAGAAACATATTGAGGAATCATGACTTTCATGCTCTAGTTGCTAGAAAGAAACCGTTTATTAGTAGAGTGAACCAGAAGGAGAGATTGAAACTTGCTAGATGTTTTTTAAAAAAACTTAAAGAGTTTTGTTGACGAATTTAAATTTAATGTTTTTGGTTCAAATGGAAAGCAAAAGGTATGGAGAATACCTAACACTGAGCTTAAACTAAGAAATCTTCGTGCTACAGTAAAAAAAGTTGGCGGCAGCCAACTTGTCTGGGGTTGCATGAGTAGCTTTGGAACAGGAAACCTAGAATTAATTGACAGCAAAGTCAATAAATATGGTTACTTAGACATTCTTAAAAAAAATATAAGACAAAGTACTAAAAAAAAATGGGAATTTTGGCCAATTTTAAATTCTACCAAGACAACGATCCGAAGCATACGTCCCATATTTGTAGACTATGGGCTCTCTATCATTGTCCTTGGTCATTAAAACTCCAGCTCAAAGTCCTGGCCTTAATCCTATATAACATTTATGGGATAATATACAACAACGTTTGCCTGAAAGTAATATTACGAGCAAAAATATCCTGAAAGAAAAACTAATTGAAGCATGGCGAAATTTTGATCCCAATGCATGGAAGAAATTAGTCAATTTAATGCCAAGTAGATTGAAAGAAGTAATAAAAAACAAGGGCCGGCCAACAAAATACTAAAATAGTGCTTTCAAGTAGTAAAAGTATTTTTTGTTAGTAAATTTATAAGTGTCCGAATCCTTTTTTGGACTGAAAATCTACTGTAAAAGTATTATAGCGTTAATTATACTTTAATTTTTAAGTTTAAGAAAACTATTTCATATGTATTTTCACACCTTGTAGGATATAAAGACATGATTCGTTTTGGAATATATTGTTTTAATATTTTTTATTTGATGAATAAAGTGTTATTCATCTTGGTGTCTCAATACTTTTTTGGGTGACTGTAGCTTGAATTAGTATTTGATTTAACCGCTTGGCCTCCAACAATATATCTGACACGTGCATCGAATTACAGAATTTGTGCTATACATAAATGTTATGTATACATAAATCCCTAATTAAGTCAATGCAACAACTAATTTCAAATACGAAAATCACTTGAACAGTCTTAAATGTCTCAAGTATCCTTTACCATCTTAAATACATTGGAATAATAAAAAATATCCCTAATTGATGGAGTCATCTAATTAGGAGGTTAGTTATATATAACCGTAGGGCAAAGGGTTAAGACTCATCCAAACTGTGATATGTGAAATTTTTCTGCTGAAACGTTTAAAAATTTCACTACCCAAAGACCTTTTATAAGATGTTAGTAGAAATATTTGTCGGTCGTCCTGTGCGTTTTCTGTCCGGATCGTTTTATTTTTTTAAATCGTCTGTCCTAATTAAGGCATTGTGAATGGCAGTTCTAGAACGCTTCATTAACCTAGATATTTCTCTTTCAGATTCACCAGCACCATTATAAAATTTTTAAAACTTTGCACTCAGATAACTCTTGACCCCTCGGCATCTTCAAATAAATCTTGGATAACACAATCAAAACCTGCACCTTTGTATTTCAAGTAATTTCAAGTAATGATGTATAATATGTTAATTTTCTGAGATGCTCTTAAAAATTCTCAACATACATCTTATTAAATTTTTAGAAAAATCAGTATATTTTAATAAAATATTAACTAATTTTTAAAGTTGGAATTTGTACAGAAATTGTTTCACGATCAATTTTAAATACACACTCTAAAAATTTGCATATATTGTCTTCTTCTTCAGAAATACACCTGTTACTTAGTGGTCTTACAATTGTATAACAGATTGTAATGATGATCGAATAATCATTCTAAAAAATCTTTTAGTTCCAGAAGTTCCCGATAGGAGAAATTTATACATATCAGGTGTGATAGCAATACAATAAAACGGCACATTTTTTTGTCCTATATGGTTTCCATAGGCAATTAAAAAGTGTTATTGATCGACTGTATTGTGATATAAAAGACTTTATAATAGTATCGACTTTATAATAGTAGTGCCTTTTGTAGTTAATAAATTACAAACTGCACACAAGTGGGTTTATTATTTTCTATCTTTACGACTTGCATAGATGAATTAAAAATTTCACAATCCTTTTCGATTTAATGTTATGTTAGATGGTACTAATTTAAACAATTTTCAATCTCTTATGCATGAAACGAGGTTCAAGTACAAATGTATACTTTAAATTTATATCAAATAACCAGATTTTTATGGCACTTTAGTTAAATATAAAATTTTAATCCTTTATCTACTGACGGTACTTTAAAGTACTGCTTTAATCACGTTCATATCTTCGCAATATGGCCGTTTTTCCAGACAGTATTCACAAGAACACGGAGAATAGAGTTTCAATAACAAGCAGTAAATGGCAGCTGAAGGCAGAAAGTAAAATTTTTCAATTATTAATTAAATTAATTAAGTAATTTTAATTAAATAAAAAGGGTTTTCCTCATTCCCAGGGTTATTCTACATACAAAAATTATCTAATAATTAAAAAACAAAATTAAAAAGTTGCTAGTAGGTAAATTTAGTAAATAAAGGGTTAAACACGTTTAATTTTCCAGATAGGAATACCCATACCGCAAATTTTTATTTGTCTTCCAGCTATTTTAATATAGATAGTTTGATTTTAAAATTGAATATAGCTGTTTGAAAAAAAATAAGTAAATCATGAAACACTAAATTTTCATATGTAGACGGACCCTTGAATAAACAAAAATAACAGTTTCAGAGACTATATTTCTAGGACGATAGAAAGTTTTAGTTCTGATGTCCGAAAGTTAGCTCCTGAGTGATATACAATACAGCTTTCGGATAATTTTTTGAATTATCTGAAAATACAGGCCCAGTTTTAAGCCAGTTGCTTCAAATAGGGCCCCGCACCTGCGTATTACAAAGAATGTAATCCAATTTATTCAAATTAAAATCGATCAATTATTGTTTTAAGAAATTATTAAAAAAACATGTTTTTGTTCCATCACAAAAACATCATTTGTTGTAATAGATCTAAGAAAGTTTTGCAAATATAAATTACAAGCGGATGTTCACGATAAAATAAAATAAGATTTTTCAAATATTCAGATGCGAAATAAGAGTATTTATTTCCGTTTGAATGTCATGGATATAATAATAATTACTGCGAATTCAGTTTGAGTTGAATTTCCAAGCAGTTCTTTTAACATCGAGAAGACTATTTTTATCTCTTGTAATAATTTTGATTCTCTGAAATAAAACGATTTAACTCTTTTCTACACAATTATTAAAATAATGATGAAAATGTTTATTTAAATCTGGTTATTATTTTTTTAATAAACATGCCAATTGATACTATGGCATATCTCTTTCTTCTGTACCAGTAAGTCTTTTGAGATGAGTGTTTTATAGAAATTAAACTGAAGAAAAGTTCATTTTAGTAGAATAAATTATTAGTATTCTAATTATCAAGTTGAGTAAAAAGTTTTCCGCCAAGGGGAGATACCTCCGCGCCAACAGCTGGCATTTCTGTGGTTGTCAGCCTTTTCACAAACGGATTTTTGCATTCGAAAGCTGAAAATCGGATCTACATGATTGTGTAATTTGCTTGTTGAAAAATTATTATCTTGTGCGACAAAAAAAGTGTTTAAAATGGAGCTACCACGTCAACATATCAGAACGATTATGTAGTATGAGTTCCGTAACAAACTCAGTGCGACTAAATGCCACCGAAAACTGTGTGAAAGTTTAGGCATCAATACTGCTTCTTATGATACAGTCAAAGTTTGGTTTCGGAAGTTTAAGGCTGGGAATTTCGACATTGAAGATGAACCACGTTCTGGCCGGCCTATTGAAGATGATTCTGAGCAGTAGAAGCAAATCATTGATCAAGATAGACATGTTTCAACACGAACTATTGCGTTAGAGCTTGACGTTTGCCAAAAAAAAAATAGTTAACGCTCTGAAACGCGTATATGTAACGTTTAAGTTCAACCGCTGTGTGCCTGACGAATTGACTGCTGAAGACAAGCGCAAGAGAGAAGCGGCCTGTTTGGCTCTGCTCAGAGATCAAAGGAAAGAGAAAAGTTTGTGACCTATGATGAAAACTGGGTGTACTACAGCAATACAAGCCATGGAGGAGAGTGATCAGCAGCTGGGGAATCAATAGGATCGGTTGCAATACGAACCCTAACTAACAAGCAGGTGCTTCTCTGTATCTGGTGGGATTGGTGCGAAATTATCTACAAAAGCAACCTGAAAAGCTGACAGACTATCAGCAGTGCAATATGCAGGCAACATGCTAATCAAAGTTCGTAAGGCCATTCGCGAAAAACGAAGAAACGAGTTCAGAAGGAAGGTGGTTCTCTTTCATCAAGATAACGCCCGGCCACATGTTCACCGGCTGGACACTCTACAAGCTGGAGTGGGATTTGATACAACATCCACCATACAGCCCAGACATGGCCCTTTCGGATTTCTGTTTTCAGATCTGCAGCTGCATCTTGATGGAGCATTCATCAATTCAAATGAGGAGGTCATAAATGAGGTCCATCTCTTTCTGGACTCGCGCGCGCCCCAGTTCTTCGCAGAAGGGATTGAAAAGTTTCCAAAACGTTTGCAGACGATTGAAGATTTGAACGGAGATTACTACCCTCATTAGCTTTGCAGTTTTTGTATATATTTATCATTTTAAAATAAAAGTTTTTTTTGGCGGAAAACTTTTTACACAACCTGATATAACCTTAAAAGGGAATAGATTATGTTTATTAAAATTTTGCAAGTAAACACTTAATTAGCTGATCTTAAATTTGCAGTCTTGAACTGCATGCTTTATAGGGCAATTATTTTTTAGCCAAGAAAGTTACGGTTAATTTTTCCCATCTTACACTGTGGTATTGTCAACTCTCCGTGTATTAGAAGAAGTGGCAACATGTCGCGAGCTGTGAACGTCGATTCTGAGCGTGAAGCTAAGGTCAAACTTTTTAGGGATAAACTAAATGATTTGCAGAACATTTTTAAGAAAGTTTCTGAAAAGAAATCTTCTAATGCTCAAGATAAGGATGATTTTTCGAATCTTAAGGCGGACATCTTACTCCTATACATCGAGGCAGTTTCCTTCGTTGTTCCTGACGGTAGAACGGCCTCGGATCATTCAGGTACAATCATGGATCTTTTCATTGAGTTAAAAAACGAGTTTGCTTCTTTCCGCCATGACATTTACAATAAAATTGATGGTTTTTCTAAACTATTAAGCCCATCTACCGATAGCATTCAGTCTGTTGAACCTGTATCACCCGTTTCACCTAGTCTACAACAGGAAATTTTCGAAGCCGTGGTAAAATCTAAAGATTCAAGGTACGCTTCTGTGGCTCAATCTAGCTCTGCTTTACCCGAAGGTCAATCTAAAGTCATTAGTCATGTAGTCAAGGAGAAAAAGTCAAATTCGAAAGTTGTATTAAATGGCGCTGGAAAAAATTCTAACCTGGAAATTGTTGGTAAAATGCCTAAGAGAAAGGCAATTTTTCTATCTAGATTGGGTCCTAGCACCACTGTCAACGATATTACCAACTATTTGAGTTCGCTGAAATTGCAATATCTGCAATGCAACAGACTTAAAACCAAATTTCAATCATATGCGTCTTTCCACATAGAGGTGTATGAATGTGACCTCCAGCTATTATTAGATGCATCATTTTGGCCTGAGGGTTGCCTTATCACTGAGTTTTATGGCAAACTTAGAAAAGACCAGATTTCTCAAGCAGTTACTTCTGAATCACCCGTCAATCTTCCCGAATCGAATTCATCAACACCCACAGTATCGAAATGACTCTCTTTGTTTTATCAAAACGTACGTGGTCTTCGCACCAAAACTTCTGATTTTTACAGTTCTGTGGCTTCTGACGATCAAGATGTTATTTTAATTACCGAGACCTGGCTTTGTGAAGATATTGACTCTTTAGAACTTTTCGACGATAGATACCTGGTATTCCGAAGGGACCGTGGTTCTTCTTCAGATTCATGCAGACGTGGTGGAGGTGTTCTTATAGCTGTTAAAAAGTGTTTTAATCCTTGTATTTTGGACCTTCCTGGATCGGACCTCGTGGCAGTCTGGTTATCAATCAAATTAAATCACAGGCAAAAAATGCTTGTTTGTGTTGTTTATTTTCCGCCCTCCTCTCGTGCCGACACGTATGTTGAATTTTTTTATTGTTTTGAAAATTTTGGTTTTTTTGATAACATTTTAATCTGTGGTGATTTTAATTTACCTATATATGACGATTTTGGTAATAACAAGAACCCACTTGTAATCGAATTATCCAACTTTGTGAATCTTTACAATTTAGCTCAATTTAACAATACTTTTAATTGCAATAATAAATTTCTTGATTTGATTTTAACTGATATTGATTTTAGTCATATTTCTGTCTGGCACAGTGATAAACCTTTGGTTCCCGAGGACAAGCATCATCCTGCTCTATCAATTTCCATTTGTTTTGTTGCTGACCACCCCAATAGGAAGAATGTGAATATATCTAGATATGATTTTAGAAGGGCTGACTTTTTGGCTATGTGGTGTTTTTTCCGTGAGATTGACTGGAGTTTTCTACTTAATGACATTGACAAAGCAGTTTTTAGCTTTTATGACTGTTTAAATGATGTTTTTAGTCGTACTGTTCCTTTAAGACAAACTGTTACTAGGAGATTTCCCTTCTGGTACACAATTGAAACCAGAAGATTGTTAAAAAGGAAAGCCAGGGTCCGAAGGTTTGCTTTGAAATGTGTAAATCCTGATTCAGTCGATGAATTTAGAGCTCTACGCTCAGCTGTTAAGTATAGTATCCAAAAAGATTATAACACATATCTGCGGCTCACAGAGAAAAATCTAATTTCGAATCCTAAAAAATTTTGGTCTTATTTTAATAATACAAAGCACAATTCACCTAACAGTTTATACGATAATAACGTGTGTTATGAGAATGATGATGATATTGCAAATGCTTTTGCTGACTATTTTAAATCTGTATTCAAACCTAGCTCTAACTATGATATAAAGAATGAGTTCAAGAGCAACTGTGTCGGTGATTTGGTTAAAATCGACAGCGTTACTTATGATGATGTGGTTTTGGCAATTAAGGAATTAAAATCTTCTCTAACTGTTGGTGTGGATAACATTCCTTCTTTTATTATTAAGGGTTGTGCAGAGTTTTTCATTTATCCCCTTCTTATTTTGTTTAACTTATCGTTGAGATCAAACGTATTTCCTTATGTCTGGAAGCAAACAAGAATTATTCCTGTTTTCAAAAAAGGAGATGCACAAGATTGTAAAAATTATCGACCCATTGCTATTTTAAGTCCCATGTCTAAGATTTTTGAAAGTATAATACATAACAGACTTTTCCACCAAGTTAAGAACTTAATTTCTCCATCTCAACACGGTTTTATTCCTAAACGTTCAACTACCACTAACTTATTTTGCTTGACAAATAAGATTATTTCTTCATTTCAAATTGGCTCACAACTTGATGTTATTTACACCGACTTTTCGAAGGCCTTTGACTCTATCGATTTTGGCATTCTTTTAAATAAGTTGCATGGTCTTGGTTTCCATGTTAACCTGACGGATTGGCTTCATTCTTATTTATGTAATAGGTCACTCTACGTTTATTTTAATAATGCTGTTTCACGTGAGTTCTCGGGTACTTCCGGTGTCCCACAGGGCTCTAATCTTGGACCTCTGCTTTTTATTTTATTTATTAATGACCTTACTAGTGTTTTTAAGTACTCTGAGTGTCTTTTATTTGCTGACGACTTGAAATTGTTTAGTTCAATGAATTCCAATCTAGATGCTGTCCTTCTGCAGAGTGACCTTGATTGTCTTTTTAAGTGGTGCACAGTCAACAAGTTACATCTGAACATTGAAAAATGTAGTATTCTTAGTTATACTAGAAAATCTCAGCCCTTGAATCATGTTTATAAAATTAATGATCTTGTTTTATCACGCTCTGATTCAGTCACGGATCTAGGTATCATCTTTGACACTAAACTTGATTTTTCCCAACAGATTAATTCCATGGTCTCTAAGGCATATCGTAGACTTGGAATTCTTAAACGCAAAACTAAGGAATTTTCGAGTGAAATTGCCCTGAAGGTTTTATACTACGCTCATGCACGATCTAGTCTGGAATATTGTAGTATCATTTGGGATCCCATTTACCGTAATAAAATTGAAATTATTGAACGAATTCAAAACAACTTCTTGCGATATTTGCTTTAGAAGAAAAATGGAATTTACTTACAAGATGTATCTTCTTCCTATCTACGTCATATGTTTAATATACCTAGTTTGTGTTCCAGACGAGATGTTTCTTGTGTTCTTTTCTTCTACAAGGTAATAAATGGTTCGATCGATTGTACTGATATACTGAGCGCTATAAATTTCGCTGTGCCTGCCAGATCTTTGAGGAGCCAGGGTTCGTTTCCTAATGTGTATTCTAGATTTAAGTATATTGACAGGTTCTCGTTGTATAAATTTTATAAGACTTTTAACAAGATCTCTGGTGAACTGGACATTTATCATATGTCTCCTACTGTTTTTAAATCGAATTGTTTTCAACTTTTATATACATGACCTGATTTCTTTTTCTTTTCTTACACTTGACTATACATGTTAAGATTTTTGTGCGTTGATCTAGTGTTTGTGTGTGTTTGAATTTTTGACCCTTGCTTTTTTTTAATGTTTTTTTATTTGGTGTTCTACATTTTTAAAAAATATTGTGTGATTTTTTTTCCCCATAATTCTATTTTGACGGTGTGCGGCTTGGACTTTTGGGGCCTCGGTGTGTTTTTGGTGCTTTTGTAATTGCATGTTTTCATTTTAAAACATTTATGTGTTTACTTTTTTATAATTGATGAGGTTTTGAGCTTGGAACTGTTGTATTCTCTGCAGTTACTTTTTTTTGTGTGAGTGTGTGTGTTTTAATTCACTTTGTGGCTTGTGATTTTGTATGCTTTCATCATGCACTCTGTAAATGGAGTCATCTCTGTAGTGTGCTTTCTTTGAATAAATAAATAAATAAATAAATTATAAATATAGCAAGAGATATTCTGAAAGAATTAGCAGGAAAAAAATAAAGGTAGTTTCTGAAGCCTTCCTCTTTTTATCTAATAACCCTTTTGTAGTTTTATGTCCTGTTGTTTTATAATTTTAAAAATGTCCGATCCTATAAATAAAGAATATTGAGATAGATTGATAGAAAAAGTTTGTAAATTATTAACAGTTTTGTCTGAAATCAATTCTCAATTATAATTTTGTATTTTTTTTTTTTATAATCTAACTACTGAAGCTATTGTACTTGAATTATCCGTTATCTCAGTTTCGTAATCATGTTTTGTTGTTTCAGTTTATCATAATATTTTTTGCCCAAAAATTCCTTATATACAGGGCCGGATTATCAAATAGGCAACTGCCTATGGACCCCGTAACTTTTGGGGACCCGTGATTTTTTTTCAGACATTTTTAGGGTAATTTAATTTTGTGCTTTCATTTGATTTACAATTACATTGTACTCGAACATATTCTAATTAAAATCAAGTATCTTTTAAATTTCAGAATACTATGCTTATGATTTATTCCGTGCTTTAAAATCTACTTGACAAACAGTGTGGTCCAATTTTTAATGTACTAATTCGCAAGTCAACAACGCTCTAACTTTCCCTGCTATCATAAATGCAAGAGAAAAAGGAATGTCCTTGACTCTATAGCAAGGGGATGGTCGAGAATTCTGCGTATTTCGCTCCCTGTAAGTAAGAATGAGACGACATACTACCGGGGGGCCTGGAAAATGAATAATTCTTGAACAAAATAGTTAGCATTACACTTATATTACAAACTGATGCAGCTGGCATTTTATTGTTCCCGCAGGCTCCTAGCATGTCCAAAGAATCTCTGTTTGGAAGAAGTATGGGGTTCTTGCTAGGGAGGGCACAATGACAATTTTTTTTTAAATTTTTTGCAGCTCATTTTACTACTCTGTCTTCTTCGAACTTCTAAAGCTCTGACACGGAAGGTAAATAGATCATGTAATAGGCATGCAATTTGGCAACCCTCTCAGGTGCTTCTTTAGTGGCAAATAATTGAGACATTGAGAGGAAATTGTGACATTTTTGCTGTTAGTCACCGAGAGGAACAGGACGCACAAAGGAATAAGGAAAACTTACACATTTTCGTACTTTTAAAGCAGAGCTCAATTTATTATTTTTTTTTTAATTTTTAAATTGCTTTTGTCTAATTTTTAAATTGCTTCTGTATTCAGCGACCGAATGATTCGCCCATTTTATTTACTGCGTATTATTTATGCCAACTTACTTTCAATACATAAAATTATGTAATTTTTGGTAAGCTGAAAGCATTAATTGTTTCAAAAGAATGCATTAGTATTACAAGGATATGGAAAACAGTGAACAGGAAATGTATCAATACTTGAAACTAAATTTTGAGGCAATGTGTTTTGCATCTTATCAAATTAAGATGTAAATTAAGATCTATACATTCATTTGTTAAAAAAGTATTAGGCTGGCTCTTTAAAAATCATGAAATTGAATGAAGATTAATTTTCGTTTTGATCATGCATGAGAGGGTTTGTTCAGATTGAAATTACAATTATTACGCATTATTTAACTAATTATCTTAATTAACCTAATTACAAGAAATAAACGAAAGTCATAATTTCCAGAGAGGATTATCCTGCCTTAAGTGAAAAAATAGATTTAAGTTCAGATCTAAAGTTTAAACTTATCAAGATAATAAAGTAAATGTATCCAAAAAGTAAATTTAGTTGAAGTAACAAAAAATTAAATTTAAAAAAACTAGCAGCGAAAGGAAATAGGCTGTATTTTATTATAACAAAGAAAAGTTTTACACTACTATAATCAAACCAAAATAAATTTTATATACCGTTTTTTAACGTAAGGGAGACATTAGATTCAAAGATTTGTTGAATCTATGAAATTGATTCGATTTTCATTACAGCTGTTGTTGAAAATTAAACATAACATTTTTAAAAGGATTTTCAAATTTAAGGAGAAAAATTGTCCGACAAATAAACTGGCGCATTAGATTTGAAAGATATATTTTTGAAATACACGGCAATGTATAAAAGTATTTTGTCATAATATTTTCTGCCTTTATCGCTGAAACATACCATATTCTTGCTTAATTCTTAATTAATTAAAATTTTTAAAAAGCTCTCTGAGGCGCACATTCCCAGCCTTCATAATATATTTGTAACAAATTTGGTCTTAGTTTTTTTTTTTTTTTTGGTTTTATCAAAAAAAAAGTCTAAGCTCAGCAGTCTGTCTTGTTCAACGCAAAAAAGACAGTCATATACTCATGCATGCACTTTTACTAAGCGAACTCTGTTTTAACTTGTCCTTTCAACATTGCGTTTTCCGGTAAATTTGCTTGTTATCCAGTCACGACCAAACGCGTTGTTCGACTTTCTTCGAAGTTGGCATGAGGGTTTCTTGAAATCATGAAAAACTACGTATATTTTACAACATAATTAAAGACGTAAAAAAATTTATTTTATTTCTACCACTTTTTGTGGTGAGTACAAATTTGTACTTTAAAATTTCGTTGTTTTCCTTCCATTGATTCATATCTTAATGTAATTATTTTAATACTATCTCTGTTGAACTTATTGAAAATAATATCTAAAAATTTTAGCTACTGCAAAAAATTTGCGGCCCTCCTTTTTAATTATTTTATTTGATAGTCTGAAAATACCAGCCTAATTTTTCTTTCGCAAATAAAAGCATAAACTTATTTTAATTAGTAATCTTATTAAAAAACGTACAGTCATTTTTAAAGTCTTAAACACTATATACACCTAAATGTTAAACTAAATATAATCTTAATTTTTAAAACTATATTAATATGGTGTAATTATTTCTACATCGTTCACAAACTAAAATATTGTGTACGATTTCAGTTTCACCCACGAGGCTTGAAAGATTGTCGACCCCTGGATTAGACCATAATTTCTGTGAATGCATACATAATTGCTCTCTATAATAATGCCTTATAAAAATTCATCAAACAAGGAAACGGACTTCCTTATTTAAATAGAAAATTTTAATTTAAAAGACTTAGAATAAAATGCTTAAAGATCAAATTAAATTTTAAGACTAAGTTTAAAAAATGCAGTTTATTCTATTTTCAATTGCTGTAATTTTGATTTACCAAGCATGAATAAAAATTGCATCTTCTTTGCATTCTGAAGTTGCTAGTGTTATGAAAAAGAGTCGTTCGTAATCAGTTAATACAATTTTTAAGCTGTATTTGACTCTCTAATTAATTATATATTAATAACTAATGATTAACTACTTAATTAAATAACAAATATATAATTATTAATATATGATAAATAACATAATTAAATTTAAAATTAATTAATTAAACTTTAATTAATTTAAATTAATTTTTTTAATTAAATGTCTTTTAAATGCTAATGACCTATCGACTTTGATGCAAGTTAGCTGGGTATCGGACTATCAAAAATTGCTTCAAATTGGGGCCTGCACTTGCTAAGGCTGGGTCTGTAAATACACTAATTTATAAAGCCATTTTTCAATATAAATTTTCTTTTAACTATTTCATAACTGGTTAAATCCCTATACGGATAATTTCACATTTGGGATATTTTTTTTTTCTCAAAATGTAGTGTTGAAACAGGTATACGGCAACTAGTAACTAGTCTCGTAATGTGACTAATAACAATTTAATAAGGAGCTTTCTGTAAACAATCTTTTAGTTCCAGAAGTTGCCGATAGAGGAAAACTAGTGCAATATAAAAAATATCTATTTTCTTTTTTTCTTTTTTCCACACCATGTGTTTTCGCTTCCTCAGGCGATAAAATAACATTATTGATCAACTATATTGTGATATAACGATTGTATTATGTATTAACTACTAAGGGCACAAGGCTTATTATTTTTATGTTTCCATCAGCATAAATGAATTAAAAATGCCGCAATCATTTTCAAATTACATGTAATATTACGTGGTACTATTTTAATAAATTTCTGTTTCAATCTCTTATGCACAAAACGACGCCGAATTGCAAATGTATATTTTCAGAATAAAATCATAATACATGCACAGGGTTTTTTTTTTTTTTTTTAATTACATTTTGCAATATTAAAGATTTAGAATTCATCGAACTATCATTTGCTGAATGAATTCTCAGTCAGCAAAATAAACTCTTTGATCAAGCCATTAATCTGAGGATGGAGTGGGAAATTTTATCAGATGTTTAAGAATAATAAGAGTAATGTAATATGGAACTCCAGAGCTGGGATGGGTAGTGTCACTTTAAAAAATTAGATAAATATTTACCAAGTTTTTTATAACAAGTAATGATGTTTAAAATTTAGAATTGAAATAAAGATCTATTTACACATTCTTTAATTTTAATTTGTTAGAAAAAGCTTTTTGGTCCAGCCAGTAAGCTGATTAGTGAAGAGCTGTTCGATTTTAATTTTTATTGACAATATAGTTAAACGTTTCCAGACTCAGAGGAAAAATTTCAAGAACTTACGAAGAAATTCCAAAACTGGGATAGGTGGCGCTGTTTGTTTGATGACGGAATTCTTATTTAATATGTATGTAAGTAGGAAAAATATACTATATGTATTTAAACATAATATATACTCGAGTAACTATGGATCCCTTACATGCTTGTGATCAAATGACTTGGTTTGAAAGAGTTAGACTCTTCAGATTCAAAAACGATTGCAGCGACCCCAATTTATGCTTTTGGACTTTTTGATGGATGCCTTTTCGAGCAGAAAACTATAGTAGAAGTATAAATTCAATTTTTATTGTTGAGTGCTTTATTTTTGACGTTATAACTGTGAATTCTGTATATAGTATGAAATGTTAATGTAATTTAGTAAGTATTCTGTACATAACGAATGAACAGATGGTTTTTATTCAAAAGTCTTGGGGCATTATTCAACACACCTCCAGATGCGAACAGGTAATTTTAATAAGTGTTTCCATTCTTAATTCAACGACGCGACGATTTAAATAAATGATTAATTTCTATTTTCAAAATTTATTTTCATTTTTCTGAATAAAATAAGGATCTTTCGTTTTTCTTTCGTTCAATTCCTGTATTGCTCATTTTGTGGATGTGTATATGTACTGTTATATGTAATGCGTACCGTATATGTATGTGTACTGTTGATGCAGCATGGCACTATGCCTCAAAAAATTTTGTTGTCTTGTATTGTGGTAAATTTATTGCTCAGTTTAGTTAAGTTTATATTACAGTCCCGTTTCGAAGAAGCGCGGATGGATGGATGGATGTTGGGGTTTAATGGCACAAGAGCCATATTTGGCTATGCTGCGCCAAACTTATGGTAAATTTACAAACACGTTGTATCGCATAAAATTGCTAAAATTCTAAAAAACAATTACACATTGCTGAGCTTTGAAACAATTGTTTAAAAGAGAAAACACACATGTAAAATTAAAGATAAAATTGCAATAGAACAGAAACAATCGTAAAAAGCACAGAAGATCCAAAAATAATGTCATGAATCAATATTTTGCGGTTGAAAAATAAAAAGCACATTGAAACCAATTTATTATAAAAGCACTTTCGAAGAAGCGCGGGCGCCATTTTTGTACGGACCTCGTAATTTTGAACAACGGTCAGAAAACGAGGACGACACCTGAGCTTTCTCCGCCTTCTCCATATTTCGACACCACACCACCGCCATAACTTGACCCTCTGGGTTTGATTTAGCGTGCAACGGGCCCCATACACGACGGATCTTCAACGGAATCCTACCTATGTTTCGGATCTGTATACAGTAAAAATATCACTGAAAATTCTAAATAATATATTCATCACTTTAATTTAGATACAAGAATAAAATTTTAAAATTATTTTAATTTTTATAAATTGGTTTCTTTTAATTTTTGGCATGTTGAAAATTGTTGCTGCTAATGCTGCTCAAAGGTAACATAAAAGTTTTCAGATGTATTTTAAGTAATTGTATCTTTCGCAAAGTTTAAGTTTCCTAAGTAAAAAATGACCTGTTGGGACATGGAATAAAACGCACTGACTGATTAAAAATCTCTTTAGTCTGGATATTGGCACATTAATTTATTATTTTGACAACTGCAACAAATTTGTACTATTTTGTGAATAAATATGAATCTTAGCATAAAACCTTATTACAAAAGATTTCAGTCCCATTTTTTAAAAATTCTTCTTATTTTTATTAATGTTTTAACTTAGAGATTTTCCTGATGAACATTAAACTTAATGCTCATTTGTATGAATAAAATGTTAGAAGTTTTCTAATATGCATATTTGCTAATATTTTATTAAGGGTGCCGAAATTCTTTTCTGTTTTAATAAATTAATTTCAGACTAGAACGTTAGTTTAATTGCTATTGACTTAGAATTTTAGATATTAGTCGTTAATTCGATGCCGGCATTATGAACGCTTAAGAATTTCCCTCCAAATCCTCAGAATTACTGAACTGAAATGGTTGAATATTCTACAGTTGTGTTTCAGACGCTGCTTTTTCAGTTGGTATCAAAATTTACATGTGTTTCTGTGCAATAAATTTCAAGATATAAATATAATATCTGTATAGAATTACAAACTAATGTATTAATTTTTCAAAAAATGCACATTTTTTTATTCACATTATAAGCAGTTTATTATAAAGCAACAACTATAGTAATCCAATGTATCTTGAGGCATGACGAAAGATTGACAACCTTCTTTTGAAATTAAAAGACTCAAATTTCACCTGCCAACATCCTAACATCATTCACTTCTTGGAAATTTCACATTTTTATGTTTTAAAGCTAATTTAATCTAAAAAATGTGAATTTCAAATTGGATGTTTCTGCAGTAGAGACCCGATGATCCGGAACCCGATTGTCCAGACATCCGGTCATTCCGCACTGGATTTTTACCGGAAGTTTTTTGTTAAACTTGCATCAGTTCGTGGGTTTAAAACTTTAAGTCTACGTATGAAGTAGTATTAAAACTAAAATTAAGCTGTAGGAAAGTTGCATGTATTTATGAAAAAGAACCCCATCGATTTTTGTAGATTTAACTATCTAAAACAAGTATTACATGCAATTTGTGGCAAATTCCGTTTAATACGGACTTTTGGTGGTCCGGCGAATGTCCGGTCCCATCTAATCAGGATTAGCGGGACTCTAATGTATTTAAAAAGAATCATGTGAGTAACTAATTTCAATATGCAGACTAACTTCAATCCAATATATGTAAAAAAAACAGTTTCAGATAACCAATTTTTGAAGAAAGACAGAAAGTTTTGGTTTTAATATCCGATTGTTGGCTCCTAGTACCCAGTGGAGTAGCTAAAGGGGGGCGGAGGGGGTGATCCAGCCCAGTTGCATAAAAGGTATCAAAATCAGCCGCGAAAGAAAATAATTTTATACAACTAAGAAAAATATACCTCAGTTATTATGTGCACAAAAAAATAAATAAATGCAATTAACATTTTTCGTCTTTTATCAATAAATTGTTCATATGTGATCGGTGGTGGACGGGCAATTTCGCAACCTGTCTGCAGAGATTGAGGTGTCAAACGACGAATTAATTTCTAATAAAACTCTTCTTACTTCGAGAAGTTCCCCTATTTTGAGGATTGTATGCCTCTGCAGCATATAAAGGAAGTGCGGCAGGTTGGAAGTTCACGTCGGGAGGCAAAAGTTGCAGCTACGCCCTGTTATTAAAGTGTAGCGTTACGATACATAATTGCCTCATTTTTAACGTCAGTTTTCAATAAAAAATCTTCTAACTACTTAATACGTAATTAAAAATATAACGGACGCTTTTGTATTTGTGAATATTTTTCTAAAAATTTAGTTCCAAAACAGCAATAGGGCAGCTAGTTTCTATGTAAATTCTTTCGTAACGGAACAAATGACAATCTAATAAGAAAGATTCTGTAAAAAATCTTTTAGTTCCTGTACTTAACGATGGGAGAAAAACGTGTGTATTTTACATTTGATTGCAATATAAAAAGACAATTTTCATTTTCGTCCGATGTCGCTACCACGGGTCAGTAAATAGCATTATTCAGGCGCTGAACCGATAGGACCGATTGCTGAAAATAAGGCCCCGCGCCAAAAAAATGTCTACTCTCCGATCAGTTCAGTTACGTAATTAAAGTGAGCTAGATGGTGTAAGTAATCCTGTAAGCCATTACCAGAGAGTGCAGAATTGAATCTAAGTATTTAAAAGAGTTATTTATTTACTCTCTGAAACGAAGACAAAGCATTGTAATGTCATTAAATTTTCGACAAATGTATTCGTGTTAACAGTAACATAATAAATAAAAGATGTTAAGACTAGTATACGTGTTAAATCTCTCCGTGTCTGTAAAGTTGATTTTTGGAATTACGTCTGTCTTGTCGGTCTGACTATAAAAATAACAATAAAAAAATGCTACTAGCTGGACGGCTCAAATTTTGTATGTTGACTTGGAACCAAAGATGTTGAAGTTTTCTTTGAACTGTAGACGAAATCCTGTGCCTGAAAAGTATCCGTATTCTTGCACATGTGCGCATGATAGCGCAAAAAAGCGACGAGCTAGGAGAGGTAAACTTAGCATATGGTTTTATCATCAGATTGTTAGATCTGAATCAAATTTAGATTTCAATCGGAAGAAAGGAAGGTGTTCAAGATGCACACTCGGTTTTTTTATTATACTGCGAAGCACAAACTGTGCCTTAATATATAAGTATAAGAGAACATCGAGGGGAGAGCACATCAGACGGCCTTTCCTGAATTATACATTCTTATACAGTGGCGAATCTAGGATTCGGGTGTGGAGAGGGGGAGGGGGCTGAGGTTGTAAAAACTTTATATCGTCGTGATGAAAGTCAAACCTCAAGGCTAAAGTAAACCAAAACTCTTTAACTATACAGGCTTTTCTCACCTGAGAATAAGAATCATGAAAAACAATACAATACTTTCGATAATTTGATAAAAATTACAATAAAATAACTAGCCAAAAAATGTCATTGACCGCGTCAAAGCTACAAGTACAAGTGGAATGACTACAGAAGTAGGAAAATTTTCGAGACTGTCAAGAAAGAAAATGATGTTGAAACATTTTTATTATTTTTTTAAAAGAGGGAAATTAAGAAAAAACAGTTGTAATGATGTTAAATAAAATCAAGTATTCTGGCTTGGATCTATAGGGGGCTGTCCCCCGAACCCCCCCCCCCCCCGATTCGCTACTGTTCTTATATTGTAAACAAACTAGAACTAAAAAAAAAAGATAATTTGTTTCCTTTCCTAACGGGCCCTGCGCCTTCTAAGTCTGTACTGATGTTAATTATCAATTATATTATGATACGTGAATTTTTTTCTAAAAATTTATTTCTGAAATAGCGATACGCAACAACTTTCTGAGAAATTTCTCTTATAATACGACAAATCACGATCTAATAAGAAGGATTACGTAAAAAATATTTTAGTTCTATAAATTGCCAAAAGGAGAAAATTTGTGCATATCCCATGTGATTGCAACATAAATTCTTTCGTCCGATTTCGATTGCACGTGTTATAAAATAACGTTTTTGATCATAAATATTATGATATAAATGACTCTATGAGGTATCACATCCCAGACCGTACACATACACATCCCAGAAAAACGCAAGTCCCATTTCAGCTTGACCCCATGCGGTTAAACAGGGTTTCTGTATTTTAAGTTGGCGAAAGAAAAGCTAATAGATACTAAGCGGCCAAGTGAAAAAACCGTCAAACCTGAAAATTTCACTTCTTCACTGAATCGAATGAATCGGATGCAGCGCCTCCTAGCGAACAAAAAGAGTATCTTAATTATTACAATGTATTTATTCGGTTTATAATTATAATGAAGTATCAATGCAACAAAATAATGCAATAATGCAAATAATGGAAAAGGGTACTTTCACCACAAAGTTTGAAAGCAGTTAAATGTTTTTTTTTTTCAAAAAGAAATATGGGTTTTGAATTATTAATTACTTCCATCTTTGAGTATTTATTTTGAACTTCGTATAATTTTTATAGAGAAACGGCTTTCAGCTAATTCTAGAAGAAGATTTCTTTAACAACAGAAATCTAACAACTGTTCAATATGTGTAAATGTAACAACTGTTCTTAACAGCCTTAAGCGACGATTTCTTTCAGAAATAAAAATCATATACTTACCAACAATTTTATAGATACTTATTATATTTAAAACTTAGAATTGATAAGACACATAACATGCTCTCCAAGCGTTAAATAAAGCTCTTTGGTGTAGCCAATGAGCTGATCAGAAAGCAGCTGTTCAATTTTAATTTTTATTGATGATATAGAGAAACGTTTCCAAAGATAAATGCACGATTTGAAAAGCTTAAGAAGAAATTGCAAAGCTGGAATAGGTGGCGCTGTTTGCTTAATGACGGAATTCTGATTTAATCTGTATATAAGTAGAAAAATATCCTTTATATATTCAGACATAATATATATTCGAGTAATTATGGAGCCTTTGCATGCTTCTGATCAAATTAATTAGTTTGAAAGACTTTCAAAACCGATTGTAGCGACCTCAAGCTGTGCTTTCGGACTTTCTGACAGATGCCTTTTCAAGCGGGAAACCACGATCGAAGCCGTACTGTTGCCTCAGACATTCCACGCATTTTTGGGGGTAAATTCTTTTTTTTTATCTCTGGGTGCTTTATTTTTGACGTTATAACTGTGAAATCATTGAGTGAGTATTCAGCACATAACGAATGAACTGATGGTTTTATTTAATATTCATGAGGAACTATTCAACATTTTTCCAGGTGAAAACGGGAAATTTTAATACGCATTTCGAATCTTAATTCAACGACGATTTAAAAAATGAATAATTACTTCTATTTTAAAAATTTATTTTAGCTTCTCTAAATTACATAAGGATCTTTCTTTTTTTCATTCAATTCCTGTATTCCCCATGCTATGGAATAATACTGTTGATGCAGTATGGCACTATTCCTCAAAAGTTTTTGTAGTCTTGTATTGTGATAGATTTATTGCTCAGTTTAGTTTAAAATGGTCTGTAAAGACATGGAATAAAATGCACTCACTGATTAAGAATCTCCTTAGTTTGGTTTTTGTCACATTAATTTATTATTTAGATAACTACAAAAAATCTGTATTATTTTATGAATAAATCTGAATCTTTACATAACATCCTATTTCTGAAAATTTCTGTCCCATTTTAAAAAAATTCTTATTTTTATTAATGTTTCAACGTAGAGATTTTCCCGTTAAAAATTAAATTTAACGCTCATTTGCATAAATAAAATATTACAAGTTTTCTAAAATGTATATTTGCTAATATTTTATTAAGGGTGTCGAAATTCTTTTCTGTTTTAACAAAGGAACTTCAGACTAGAAAGTTAGTTTAATTGCTATTGACTTAGAATTCTGGATATTATAGTCCTTCTTTTGATGCCGGCATTCTGTGACCACTTAAGAATTTCCCTCCAGATCTGCGGAATTACTGACCTCAAATCGTTAAATATTATATAGTGGTGCTTCAGACTCTGCTTTTTCTTTTGGTATCAAAATTTTTATTCGTTCCTCTGCAATAAATTTCTAGATACAAATTTAATAACTACTTAGAATTACAAACTAGTATATTGAATTTTCAAAAAAAAAAATATTTTTTTCATATAATGTAGCAGTTGACTGTAAAGAAACAGCTTAAGTAATCCAATGTATCTTGAGGTATGTCGAAAGAATGGCTACCTTCATTTCAAATTTAAATTCTAAACTGCCTATTATTCATCATTCACTTCTTTGAAATTAAAAATTTTTATATGCTTTTCAGCTAATTTAATCTAAAAAATGTGAATTTCAAATTGTATGTTTTTACTGTAGAGACCCAATGATCCGGAACTCGATTGTCCAGACATACGATTAATCCGCACAGGAAGTTTTTCTGTTAATCTTACATCAGTTCCTGGCTTAAAACTTTAAGTCTACGAAAAAAGTAGCATTAAAACTAAAATTAAGCTTTAGGAAAAGTTGCATGTATTTATGAAAAAAAGCACCATCGATTTTCATAGTTTTACCGATTTAAAACATGTATTACTTGCATTTTGTGGCAAATTCCGTTTAATTCGGACTTTCAGTGGTCCGGAGAAGGTTCGGTCCCATCCAGTCACGGTTAGCGGGATTCTATAATATTTGAAGAAAATCGTGTGAGTAATAATTTCAATATGCAGATGACCCCTTGCATAAACAAAAATATCAGTTTCAGAGACAAATATTTTTAGGAACGACAGAAAGATTTGGTTTTAATGCCCGATAGTTAGCTCCTAATAAAATCAGTGTAATAGTTAAAGGGTGGAGAGGGCAGAAGGGTTGATCCACCCGGGGGGCATAAAAGGCAGCTAAATCAGCCGTGTAGGACTGATAATATACTTTTTATAACTAAGGAAAACAGCGATATTAGCTCAATTACTGTGCACACAAAAAATAAACTAATGTATTAATTCGTATTTTTTGTCTTTTGTCAATAAATTGCAGATATGTGATCGGTGGTGAACAAGTAATTTCGCAACCTGTCTGCAGAGATCGAAGTCGTCAAATGACGAATTAATTTTCTAATAAAATGTTTTTTACTTGGAATTTTTCCCCTATTTTGAGGATTATATACCCTATGCAGCTTATGAAGGAAGTGCGGCAGGTTGGGAGCTCACGCCGGGAGACAAATGTTGCAGCTGCGCCACTGCTAATTACGTGTAGCGCTATGGTACCTAATTGTCTAATTTTTAACGTCATTTTACAATAAAATTTTTTTCTAATAACCAATTAAATATTCAAGCGGATGCCTTTACATTTGTGAATTTTTTTCTAAAAATTTAGTTTTAAACAGCAATAGGAAGTGAATTAGAGAAATGACATCTTTTAGTAGACATGATTTCCTGAAAATTGGTACCTTTTGTTTTAATATAGGGTGAACGAAGTTGGAAGAGTTTTGGATGGTTTCTTTTTTTTTCGCGACTGTACTTAAAAGTTTTATAGTATATGCAAGTTTCCCGCTTAAATAATAATAAAATAATGGCCCTCACCTCATAATTTCAGTACGACGTCAGCTATAGTCTTGAAAGCAGTGTCTATGTATTCTAGGTATAATAAAACGTCAATGCGCTATGACAAAAGCCAGTTACAGCGCCACCCGGTGGCAAACACCGGAGTTAGCTTAAACTCAAAAACGGTTTAAAATATGGGAAAATGTCAATTACAAAGTTGTAAAGAATATCGATTTAGAAAAAAAAAGAAACCTTGTGCACATTAATACGAAGAACGGAGAGCGTAAAATGCACATTTGATTCTTCGCAACTTCCAAAATTATGACCTCACAAAGCGGGTTAAAAAGAAAAAAAAAACAATTAGTTATTACAAGATGCTCTTATTTTTTATATTTAAAGTGCTCTCAATCATCTACAGTACGGAGTCGAGCCCTTGTTTGATTTCAATTTCCACACGTTTTAACTTATAGTTGGTGCTCTAGCACAAGCAACAGTAATACGTCATCGAAAGGCTTGCAATGTTGACGGAAAGTTCGCAAACACCTGTTGTTGGAGTTATTTTCACAGGAAAAAGTGTTAGGAGGACATTTTTGGTCGGGAAAATAACATTTTCTCCTTTTGTCATGTCTTGTGACGTCACAATTTCGGAAAATGCGAATGAACACATTTGCATTTTAAGCGTTCTGTTTTTCGTAATATTGTGCGCAAAGTGTCTTTTTTGCACAAAATCCATAACGCTCTACAACTTTGCAATTAACATTTCCTCCCTATTTTGCACAGTTTTTGCGATAAGAACGCTAACTCCAGAGTTTTCCACAAGGGACCGCTGAAACTGGGCTCCGCATAGCGCATAGGCTTTTTACTACTATGCCTAGACAATCCTTTCATGATAATAGCTGCCGTCGTTCTGAAGTTCGCCCTTATTTAGGTAGTAACCCTGTATAGCGCTGGTTTTATTTAACGAATGAATGCGCCTTGTATCTTAGCATTTTAAATATGCGGATTATTATAAAACAAAAATGATTGATATCAATACATAATTATGAGTCTAAACTAAATATCAAGGATGTGTTTCATCTTTACTTCATTTGTGCGGTAATTTTTTTCATATCTAAATCCATTTGTTAAATTGCAATGACCATCCTGAAAAGAACGAAAATACTGGCATTCTGACTGATTTAGAATTTCGCTGTCTATCTATGGAATTAAAGAACTGAAATGGCCTAAATATTTGACAGCAGTGTTTCAGACGATGGTTTTTCTGTTGGCATAAAACATTTTGTCTTTATGTGAAATAATTTTTAAGAAATAAATGTAATAACTGAATAGAATTATAAAATACTAGGTTAAATTTTTTTTTAAGTGCACGTTTTTTATTTATATTATCTTGAAGTTTATTGTAAATCAAGAACTTTAGTGATTCGCATCTTGTGTTTTCAGATATGTCGAAAGAACGGCAATCTTCATTTAAAATTAAGAGATTTAAATTTAAACTTCCTATATTCATCATCTACTTCTTTGAAATTTCAAATTTTTGTATATATTCCAGCTAATTTAATCTGGATAAAATGAATTACAAATTAGATGTTACTATTTGAAAAAAAAATCAAGAAACTATGAATTTTAATACGTAGACGGCCCCTTGCGTAAACAAAATAAAAGAGTTTCAGAGACTATATTTCTAGGACGACAGAAAGTTTTGGTTTTGATGTCGGATAGTTAGCTCCTGAGTAACATAGAGCTTTCGGGTACTCTTTTGACGGAGATTACCTAACTCATAAGGCAATTTTCGATTATAAATTTTGTTCTAACTACTTCATAACTAGTTAGATCCTTATACGAATAATTTTATATTTGTGAAATTTTTTCTAAAAATGTAGTGCTGAAACAGCATTAGGGTAACTAGTAAGTAGTGTTGTAATATGATTAATGACGATCTAATAAGGCGGTTTCTGTAACCAATCTTTTAGTTCCAGAAATTGCCGATAGGGGAAAACTTGTGCATATCACAGGGAGTTGCAATATAAAAAAATATATATCAATTTTTTTTTCGTCCGATTTCGCTTCTACGGGCTATAAAATAACGTTATTGATCAACTAAATTGTGATATAAATAATTGTGTGATGTAGTAACTATTAAGGGTACACAAGTTACATATTATCTTCTGTTTCCAATTGCATAAATGAATTAAAATTTCCTCAATCCTTTTCAAATTTCATGAAATATTAGATGGTACTAATTTAATAAATTTTCAATGTCTTATGCATGAAACGTTGCTTAATTGAAATGTATGCATTCAGAATGAAAATCCTATTACATGCACAATGTTTTTATTACTATTTGCATGTTAAATATTTAGAATTCATCAAACTTTCATTCGCTGAACGCATTCTTAGTCGTTAAAATAAGCTTTTTGTTCCAGCCACTAAACTGAGTTGTAAAATCTTGGTTTCTATTGAGGATGTAATGGGAAATTTTTTCTGATGTATATGAATAATTAGAAGAACTTGAAATTGAACTCGGTCGCTGGTATGAGTGGTGTTGCTTGTAAGCGACTATTTCGGTCATGAATTTGTCATAAAAATTATACAAATATTTACCAACTTTCTTATTTCGGTTTACTCTTTATAAAATTTAGAATATAATATCGCATTATCACGATTTCATTTAATGGTTAAAAAAAGCTTTTTGGTCCAGCCATTAAGGAGATTAATAAATAGTTGATCGATCTCAATTTCTATTGATGATGCAGTGAAAAATAATTCCTAAAACCAATGAATAATTGGAAGAATCTGAGGAGGAACTCCATAGGTGGTGTTTGTTAAGCGACGGAATTCAGATTTGATCTGTATGTGCAAGTAGGAAAAATATGCTCTATACACATAATATATATTCGAGTAATTATGCAGCCCTTACATGCTACAGATCAAACGACTTCGTTTGAACCGCAGAGAAAGAGTATAGAGAGGCTCATTTTGGAGTTTCTAAAACGATTGCAGCGTCCCCAGGCTATGCTTTTGGAACTAACCACTTTTTGATTCATGTCTTTTCGAACAGAAAACCATTGTCGGCGCCATATTATTTCCTCTGACGCTCCATGAATTTGTTTTGGATAAAATCATTTTTTATCATTGTGTTTTATTTTTCATATTATAACTGAGGATTAATTTAGTAAGTATTCTGTACATAACAAATAAACAGGTGATTTTATTCATAAGCCATGGGGTATTATTTAATATTTCTCTAGATGAAGAAAACTAATTTTAATATGTCATTCTAATCTTAATTCAACGACGATTTACAAAAAAATGAATAATTTCTAGCATTTTATAAATTTATTTAGTTTTTCTGAATGAAATAAGGATCTCTCGGGGTTTTTTTTTTTTCGTTCATTTCCTGTATTCTTTAAAATTGCCTATCCTATGGAATAATACTGTTGATGCAGTATGCACTAATCCTCAAAAAAATTTGTAATCTTGTATTGAGAAAGATTTATTGCTCAGTAATATAAATTGGGCATAAACTTAATAACTTTAAAGGATATCAATCTCTCCTTGGCTGTAACTGTTAAAATACTTATTATTATAGTTAACAGTTAAAATAATTTTAAAGTTATAAATCTTTTATAAGTGGAATTGATATTTTATATGACAGTAAAAATATCGCCCTAAATTAAAAATAGCATTTTCATTATTATATTTTAGATATAAGAATAAGATTATATAAAATTCTTAGATTATTCTGATTTTTGGAAATTGGTTTCGATGTTGAGATTTTTCAGCTTGAAAATTGTTCGTTTTTTCCGGCTCAAAGTTAACAAAAAAAATTGCAGATGTGTATTTTATATCTTAAAGTATCGTAAGTAAAAAATGGACTGTTTGGACATGGAATAAAATAAACTAAATGAATAAGAATCTCTGTAGTTTGCTTATTAGTACATTAATTTGTTATTACGGAAAGCTAATACAAATATGTAATATTTTATGAATAAATCAGAATCTTTACATAATATCTTATTTCTAAAAAATTCAGACCAATTTTAAGAAAATTCTTATTTTTATTACTGTTGAAAAGCAGAGATTTTTCCGGATAAAATTTAATCTTCATGCTCATTTGTATAAATAAAATGTTAGAAATTTTCTGATATGCATATTTACTAATATTTTATTAAGGTTATAGATATTCTTTGATCTGCTTTAATATAGGAACTTGACTCCAGAAAGTTAGTTTAATTGCTATTGACATAGAAATCTAGATATTAGTCTTCGATTTGAAAACCGCTTTGTATATTTGAATAATAATAATTGTGCTTAAGAATTTAATGGTGTTTTTAATCAAGTTGATGTTTTATAAATGGATTCCAGTAGAAATTTGTTTATTTTTTCAGATCCTCTCTCATTATTGCAGTTATTGTGACTGCAGGACAGTTGTAATTCCATCCAAAATACCCTGCCCAATAGGGTGGATCGAAAATCCAAAGTGTGGATAAAATAATCGGCATAGGGTACAAAAGTTGTCTTTTAAGTGTACTAGGATACATGCAAAATTTTTTCAACTTCTTTTAATATCTTCCGGTGCCCCAAGACGCTTAAATATTTGCAAAAAAAACGATTTTCATGCAAATTTCGAATTAAAAATTAAAAATGTGCTAAAGAAACGATTTTACAGGCAGAAACGTAGAGGATAGGGCGAAGGAATGATAAAAATATCAACAAAAATTGGAAAATTATCGTAATGAAAAAATATCGTGTCTGTTCGATTTCACATTTTGTAAGTGTACAAATTTCGATATATGTGAATGCCAAAAAGACATGAAAATTCTACTTGCTGAGCGATTATTTATAAAAGATCAAAGATTAGAAAGGAAAATGTTTATTTGAGGAGTGGACGTAATTGCGACAAAAAAAAAGAGAAAAAGAAAACAGATGGAAGACAAAAGAATAAAACGTAAAGTGGTTAAAACTGATGCTGATGCTGCTCATACTTAATCAATGGAGCTACTTGAGCTCAACACTATGCTTTCGTCCTTGTATACAGATACGGATGTAATTACCTTGGAATATCAATCGTAAAATCGTTTAGATTTCCCTACCTTAGCAAGACAATGTGATCGATACGCAATTTCAGATAGAGCAGCTGCTTCATTTGCCAGTGTGTTTTACAAGACATTTGAATTGTACACGAAGAAGAGACTTCGCATGTGGTAGATCGCAATAAAAATCGTAGACAGCGTAAAAAGCTTTAAAATGTAGTTGCAGAGTCTACTAAGTTAACAGTGTCTTGATCTCTTTTAACCGGATTATGTTTGGATGGGAGAAAAGACAACACAAAAGTGCTAATTAAGAAGTACACAAAGTACTACCCAAGGACCACGAAGGAGGAGCATTATACTTTTGTAAACGAACCTAACTCTGTGTATATCGGACATGTTACTGCTGCAACAGGAGGAGCTAAAGCCATAAAAGAAGCAATACTCAACTTTTTTGAATCAAATTATATTCAACTAAATGGGCTAACAATAATTGGATGCGATGGAACAAATATTAATACTGGGCACAAGGGAGGTACTATTCGCTTTATGGAACGGGCCTCAATAGACCATTACAATGGTGAATTCGTTTGCTTCAAACAAATGAGTTACCTCTCCGTCATCTACTAAATTCTTTGAATGATGCAACAACTGGTCCTAAAGAATTTTGTCGACCAATTGGTAAAGCAATCGAAACCTGCAAGGAGCTACCTGTAGCTCCTTTTTCTCCAATAAGTGTGGAGAATGTGCCACATAATATAGATAGAATGGTTCTCAGCAATAATCAGCAATATCTATATGATATTCGCCTAGCGATATCACGTGTTGAATGTTATTCTGACCTGTCAATAAGAAAGCCTGGTGCAGTTGCTCACTCAAAGTGGCTAACAATTGCAAGTAGAATTTTAAAGTTGTATGTAGTCACAGAAAAGCCATCTGACAAACTTATTATTCTTGCAACATATATTAGGAAGGTATATGCAACCTGTATGGTTCCATTTCAAAACAAAGCCCTCCATAACAGAAGGAGCGCTGTATATTTGGAGACTTATCTTATTTTCTAGATATTTGGAACCCAATTTAAGAAATATAGTACACACTGTTATTCAAAGAAATAGCTTCTTTTGTCATATTGAAAATTTCCTATTGTCAATGCTCACAGATAACAGAGAGAATATAAGGTCTTTAGCACTACGAACACTAATTTGTGCTAGAAATAAAAACAGAGGATAATCAGAATAAGAATTTTTCCAGTACCAAAAATAGACTTTAAAGCAAAGGATTATTTCGCACTTATTAACTGGATACGAGTTAGACATTTTGAACCACCTCTTTTGATGCATGTGCCATTTAAAGAAATTGAGGCCATGTTAAAAGTTAGATGGAGGAATGGTCAAAATATCCAATCCATACCCAAGCTGTAGAAAGATGTTTGCGCTTAGTGTCTGAAGCGTCGGAAAGTGTATATGGAGAAAAGAAGAAACATGGCTTCATATTGAATAGGATACAATAAAGAAATATTATGAAGCATTATAATACCAAAAAGGATTACATCCTTTAGAAATATGTAAATCTTCAAACTAATAGAATTAAAAAATCTATAATATAAGTTCACTTTTTATAAGTTTTGTGATTTATTGCTTTGAGTATTAAATTTATACTTCATGTATTATTATAAAATTATAACTATTTATAATTTTATACTTTAATACTTGAATAATCTGAAATTTTTTCAAATATTTTTCATTAATTCACAATTTTTAATAGATATTTGTAAAAATGTGAATTTTTAACTTTTGGGGGGGGGGGCTTTCGGGCTACCAGAAGATATTAATTGAATGTTAATAATAATAATAAATATAAACTAATATACCCGAAACACATAACGTTCTCACCCGGCGCTAAAGAAAATTTTAAAAATATTTTTTTATAAATTTCCAGAAAAAAATGTCATTTTTAACAATTTTTGGGGAACTGGAAGATATGAATGGATTTCAATAAAAAAATATATGCAAACTAATATACTTAAGACACAACTTTCCCACCCCATGCCAAAAATAATTTCAAAACAAAACAGAAAAAAATTGTGAAGTTTCATAAAAAATTCAATTTTTAACTACTTTTGAGGCGCTTGGGGCACCGGAAGATATAAATGAATTTCCATAAAAAAATTATATAAACTAATATACTTAAGACGCAACTTTTTTCCCGCCCCCTGCCAAAAATAATTTCAAAAAAATTTTTTTTTCCTATACTTTTCGATCCACCCTACTGCCCAAGCCTCAGCCGTACAGTACATATCAAAGACCGGGCGCCACTACAGCAAATCGGGCACTATGGTCCCCGCATAATCGCCCCAATTACGAAAGGCTCATGCGATGACCCGTCCCCCCCCCCTTCTACAGGGGTACGACCCGTCTTTGGAGGACACTCAGGAATGGTCGTCAATGTCGCAATTAATAAAGGAGAAGAACACAGGACACTTTTTTTCCATAGATATGGAATAATGTAAATTAATACAAATTGTCTAATTTATAAAAATCTAGTTACACATTTCATTGACAGATTTTTAGGTTGCTAGTGTGACTCATGTTCCTTATGCGTCTTATGGATTTCAATTAGTTTCATGAAAAGCATTTTTTTATTTTAAGAGCTTAGAGGAATGAAGCAAAGAACAAATATATTGAACCTGATCTCACTTAAGAAAAAAAAATTATTATGTTTTAGATTATTTTCAAAAAGAAAAGGGTTTAGTCATGAATCTACGGAATATAAAATTGTGTTTATAAATGGAGATAATTTAGATTGCAACTTTTATACAGCAATGATATAAACTTCGAGATCAAAACTGGATGAAGAGAATATTGAGCTTTAATTTTAATCACTCGGAACATGCGCAATGTTTTTTCTACTCTTTGTTGTTTGTTTCTTCTTTTCCTCGAATGATAATTTAAAAGCAATCACAAGCTCTAAAATTATATATAATATCCATTTTTAAATTTTGAATTGAGTGATATTTATTGTTAAGTTCTTTATATTTTGGCTTGCACATATTTTTTTGAAAAAGCATTTCTGTTCTCATTGGAGAAATCTATGTATAATGCTTTACATCAAATACTACATTGCATATTTGACGAATTAAATTTTTAAATTTGGAAAAAAGTGCTACACTGTCATTTGAATATTTTTATAGAAATTTGTCTGAACGGTGTAAAATAAAGGAAATTAGGTATGTCATTTATATTTTAACTGATTTATATTACATTCATTAAGTTATAGTAAGCTCACGTGATCTTGTTGATCATAGTCTGTGTAGATGATGTAAAAATGTAGTAATTTTCCACTGAATTTTGTTTGAAATTAAATAAATTTCACTCTAAATTCAGTGAGAAATTACTACATTTTTATATACTCTTTTTATGTACTCTCTCAATGAGTCTATCTTTCAGTTTTCTTAAGTCTTTAATATTGAATGCTATCATATTATATTTAACAAATCTGTCTGTGTATTTTCGTTGAAAAACCCTTCCTTTTTTGGCTAATCTGCTCACAAACATACTGAAATTGAATATTCCATTTAATAAAATTTTAAATTCCAATTATATTTCTATGTTTTGTATCGAAATATGAATGTATAAATAATTTTCTATGATATTTTTTTTTTTGCCATACAGTATCTTTTTAACGCATAAAAATTGATGTATTTTTAATGTTTTATAAATTAGGAATCTTGTTCAACAAAATCATGCAGCATCATTTTGAGTAATTTATATGTATTATAACATCTTACTATAAGGCCTAATAAAGGCGTTAATTTGTTATTAGGGCTGAAAAAAGTCAGGAAAAATTTTCGCAAATTATCTTGGTCTATAAAACTGACATTCTTTCAATTATTTTGAATTTCATATCCTATAGAAGGGTGAATGTAAATTAATTTATTGTTGAGGTTTAAAAAATTCTGAAATAGATAGCAAATTGTTAAATTTATCAAAAAAATATTTTTATATAGAATTAAAAATAATATCGGATTATATAAAAGAAGTTTATCTTAAGAAGGCTAAATATATTTTAATAATTAAGCAATGTGTCAAAATTCTTTAAATTATATATCCACATGCTTTAAATCACTGGTATACTATAAACAAAACAGAAAATGAATTATTTTTTCTTTCCATGACTTTAAATGTTATTGAAATATTTCATTTACTTTGCATATTAAAGAAAAAATGAACTCAATCAAAAAGATGGTTAATATCAGAATTATAGCATTTCGGATGAAAAATTATCAATATATGAAAGGAAATTATCTATTTTTAAATTTAATAGCCGTCGAAACACGAGTTAAAATCACAGTCTTACCATAGCAATTAGTTACCTTATTGCGGACTTCGTTACCATAGCAAGACAGATTAGTTTTGTTTCCGCCACGTATGAGTGACGTTTTCTCCTATTAGTTCCGTGAGCAGAGTCTAATGGCTGCTCCTGTCTTTGTCGAATGAAATATTAAATGAGGGCATCCTCAAAATCCCATCAGCAGAAAGAAAAAAAAGAAAAAATTCCTACCTCAACCCAAAATGACTTTCAAATGAGCACCTAAGAACGCGTGAACAAATCCATCCATCATGCCAAGCATCAAATCACCGAGATATGCAAAGCACCCGCAGTCCAAACGCTCGCTGTCATTCCTGGACCAACACCAACCCTTCTTCATACAACTTCAGCACAAGTTGTAACCCAAAGGCAAACAATAACCAAATCTTAACCCAAATCTTCAAGATGATGCGCACTTTCCCTTCTCAAATGACATCAGTATTCCAAAACACCAATTTTATCCAGAATGTTCAACAGTAGCTACGAAAATCACCAGCTAATCGTCAGCTGGAATGCTGGAGGTCTCAAAGGTAAATTTAGGGAACTCAAATATTTCACTGAAGACAGATAACCGGATATCATAGCACTTCAGGAAACTCGCATCAATCCAGCAGACAATCTTAGAATCTCCAAATACACAACCTATCGATCTGACAGATTGAACCACAAGGGAGGAGGCACAGACAACATAATCAAGAATTCAATTAACCATAATCCTACTCCAATTGCTACATCTACTTTCGAGAACACTACAGCTGTCATTCATCCTTCTGATAACAATAGTATTATTTCCCTCATTTACAGACCGCCATATGTTCTTATCAATACCTAAGAAATCGATAACAATTTCAACCTGTCGTACAAAGAAATCGCTATAGACGACCATAACGCCAAATATTCAGCATGGAGATTTTGTCGAAGCAATTAAAATGGAACAATTATTCACAATTATATCGCAAATAATATCTTGGTCCTTTTGGCTCCATTAGAACACACCCATTTTTTCATATCACAATACCTCCAGCAGCACGTTTGATTTCAACATCCTCAAGAACATCTCGGCTGGGGACGTAACCTCATGAAAGTGCAACACAATTATCTTCGATATCAACATGAAAGCCAACCTTCCCTCAAGCGAAATCATTTACAATAGCAAAGGAAACCAGGGAAACCCAAAATGGAATAAATAAATGAAGTTGATGAAGCTATCCAAAAATTCACAAGCTGTATTACAACAGCGACGAATTTCTTCACCATGACTCAACAGGTTTGGTTTGGTGGAGTTTACTGGCGCAAAAACCATTTTTGATTATGCTGCGCCAAACATATGGTCTAAAAACAGCCAACAGGCAAAAGTCCAGAATGAAATTCTCCCCAAGATCAGAATTATGAACAGTCAAAGAAAACTTTATCAGTTAAACTTTTTCACCCCATATAATCTGGATTCGAAATTTTAAAAGAAATTTATACTATGTTTTGACATATTTAGTTAAAAATTATTTACAACAAATATTCATATTTCCTTGAATATTCAAAGTATCTACTTTTTATTTTAATATAATGCTTTGTTAATATATTGTCACACATTCTATTTGTATAATATAGTTTAAAACTCTAAATGTTATACAAGTATAAAACATACGAAAAAACTGGGGGTATTTCTTTAAAAAATATTTTATCTTCCGAATATACATGATATTTTTTACAAAAATGTAGGTAACAATTACATGTAGCAAACAAAACCAATGATGAATGATGTCGCCTTTTTTTGATTCCTGGTCTTTCGGGTTGCTACCTGAGTGTTCGATCCATGTTTCGTGCAATTGATTAGAGAGAATTTCAATGTGTATTTAAGGACATATTATCCCAATGTTTTCTTCGTCACAGGTTTTTATACTAAAGTGTAGCATTATGGAGATCTCGGCTTTGAGTCAATAATTTTTCCAGATTCGATTTTTCATCCTGATTTTTAAGCATGCATTGGTAAGACATTTTTTCAACTGCAGTTGAAGCTTTATTTTTCACAAATCATTGTCAGCTTTTTGTGCAATGGTATGAGCCCAAATCATTTTCACTTCCTGGCTCTTCTCATAGAAGTCCTCATTTCCGAATCTTCACTGTAAAACGTGAGTTCCTATGATTGTGCGTCTCACAATTCTCCACGACTAATTTTGAACCATTGCACCCGTATTAACTCTAATCTTTTGCATTTTACGAATTATACTTAACTTTCAGACTCAAGCGTATCTGACAATGTTAAGAGCGAAATGAATGTTCCTAGAACATGTAGCAATGAAAAAAAAGCTAGAGAAACTGTTCCTTCAAGCAATGATGAGGACTATTTAAGACGAGTGATATTTACATCTATAGTTGATTATTTTATTTCAGAACTTTAGTTAAGGTTTAAGCCAGGATTTTATTTCTGAAAGGCATTATACCATTGAAGAATGCAACACTCACAACGACAATGCTATCCATGCAGCTTTGAAGTATAACAAGTGTTGCGTCGATAGCAAACATGACTCAAAAATACTCAAATCTAGCGAACTGTAAATTTATTAAACTCATAACGGACGCTCTCTCTAGAGACAACCGTAAAACTCAGCATTACAACAAAATCTCACATACACAGGAAATCGGCGAGGCAGAAGCCTGCACAAGAAATCAACAAAAACCAAACTCTTTGAGACCAATCACAAGAGTCCAGCACCCCCATCTGGTCTTACGCCGAGATGTTGAAGAGATAGACTTTCTGTGGAGGGAAAATCGGAGACCGTTGGTTCACTAAACATTCCGCCGGTCGTTGACATATTTACATTCAACTAATTGTTCAATATGGAAATTGAAATAAAAATATAAATTCCAACACATAAATTCAAATTAGAAATCAGTATTGCACTTGATTCAATAAAAAATAATAATAAAGAAATTTTATAAGGAAAAAAGCACTAATGAAATGACAAATACACTTCTAAAAACACAGTACACTACAAAATTATAATTTTTCAATTGGCAAAAAACATACCTTCGATATAGGTCTTTTGAAGAAAACTTTTTGTGTTTTCACACCCACAACTCTAATTTTATTGTCATTTCCTGGAAATAACTCGACTATTCTTCCCAATGGCCAATTGCAAACAGCCACATTATCTTCCTTTATAATAACTAAATCCCCAATTCTGACAATATTCTTGTCAAAAAACCATTTACCACGTTGTTGTAAATTACAAAGATAATCATTTGACCATCTTTTCCAAATAATTGGAATCATTTTAGTTAATTTTTGCCAAAGTTTTAATCTACATTCAGGAATTTCAAATAAATTGGGTTCTACAATTTAATTAATTGGCCTTCCTATCAGAAAATGAGCTGGAGTCAAGGCATTCAAATTCTCTATGTCAGTAGTCAAAGGAACAAGAGGTCGTGAATTCAAGATCCCTTCTATTTGTGTTGTCACAGTTAGAAATTCTTCAAAAGTTAATTTTGAATTGCCCACAACCCTTTTTAAATGATGTTTGAATGACTTCTCTTCATGAATGAATTTCAATTTGAATGAATCTCAATCATCAATCTCATTTGAATGAATTCTCAATTAAAACCCAGTTCAGAAATGTCACCAGAAAACTCTACCCACTAATTGCTAGAGACTATGATATGAAGAGAAAATACAAAATTCTCATCTACACTGCGATTCTAAGGCTAATCAAAACATACGGATGTCCCATTTGGGGAGCCGCGGCAAAATCAAATATCAATAAACTAGAAGTGTTAGAAAATAACATTATTAGGCAAATTTGCAAAGCTGGATGGTACATGCGCAATGAAGACATCAGAAAAGCCATTAAACTTCCCAGTTTAAAAGACTTCATTAAAAAGATCTCAGTCAATTTTTGCAACAATATAGAAAATATAGATAATGAAGCCATCCAGCAAATTGATAAATACACCCCCAACTTTAAAAGCAAAAGACCGCGAAAAATTCTTCAATAAAATATCCTTTTCCCATTTTAAAATGATGTCCAGGTAGCATCATCATCACTTACCCCCCCCCGGTGTGGGTTTAATAGTAATTATATATTCACTTAACTAAATCCAAGGGCAATTCCTATAAGCATATCACTTCACCCTGTCCTGTTCATAACGCCATGCCGTGTTCTTCCTAAGCCACTTGATGTTCCAGACCAGTAGACGCCGCTAGTACGGTTCCTGATAGAAGAACTCGGTGTTCCCCACATCACCATTACCACTTTCCAGCACGACAGTCAGCCAGTGAACTTCCCACCCTTTCCCTTGCTTCCGCATAGAGACTCGAACCACCAAAATCCAGCAGCACAAATCGTCAAGTATTCAACTTATCATACCGGGGATTAGGACCTTCGGGGGCCATGGGCCCCAAAAAGTACTCTGTTGTTGTTGTGGCACTGGTAGTTATAATTATTATTTTGGCAAATTCTTCTTTAAATTTCTAAAAATTATTCTTAAAATGATCAAAGAAGAGAGCTTTATTATTGACAATAACATTAAAATTTTCAACTTTCTCAACGAAAATAACATTTATACATTTGATTTTGAAAATCTTTTTACTAGCCTCCCACAAAATAAATTAATTGAAGTGTGCTCTAATATTTATGATTTATACCTTAATACTGACTTAATTGATAAAAATAAATAGTTAGAAATTTGCATTGTTAATATTTGTGAAAATTATCTTTATAATGGAATTAACTACTATAAGCAGGTTTTAGGAATTCCTATGGGTTGTTGTTTTTCTAGTGCACTGGCCAATATATTTCTTCACTCATTTGAGAGAGATTTAATTAAAAATGAACTTGTTTACGGTTTTCGTTTCATTGATGACCTTCTAGTGTATAATCATAATAATGTTAACTCCATATATAGCTGCTATCCAGAAAAGCTTAAATTAAGCAAAACTAATAATGTATCAAACAAATGTGATTTTTTGGATCTGGAAATTGAAATTTTGAATTCAAATATATCTATTGGAATCTACGATAAATGGAAATAATTTAATTTCAAGGCTATTTCACTTTGTAATTTTCAAACATGTCTTCAATTTAAAGTTATAAAAAATTCTATTTTTTCTCAAATTAATAGGATTAAACATATTTGTAATAATCACTCTACTTTTGTTAAAGCCTTAGATAATTTAAACAATAACTTAAAAGACAACGGAAACCCATATAGTTTTCTAAAAGTTAATTACTTAATCAAAAAAAGTTTTGTTCTCCTGATAAATAGTTCGAATTTTTCTTCTTAGATGAAGCTAGTGGCTAGCTTCTAGATTGTCGATTTCTTTGTTCATCTTATAGCGTCTATTTCTGCTTGGCTTTGGTTCTGAAAGAGGGTGAATATTTACATTTTTCTCTCTATTGATTTTGGATTAGGGAGTTTTTTTTTAATTTTTTCTTTATTTGATAGCTGGACAAATTCAGACCACAGGAAGGATTAAATTTTGACTTTTGTCATTCCTTTTTACAGAAAATTTGTCCAATTTAGAACTACTAATGGCGTGTGGTCTCCGAAGAATGCGCCATTCTAGTTCTTTTCCATTTTGATTAATTTCTAATTTTTATTAAGTGTTTCAATTATTAGAGAATCTTTGCTATTTAATACTATAGTTTTTGCTGTGTTATCTTTAGGAAAATCGTTGGTGTATCGTTCAAAACAACGGAGAGGGGAAAGTGCGTGTCCTTCCGAAAGAGGAGCCGAGTGGGGAATATATTTCCGCACAATCAAAGTGGCAGTTCCAAAAGCACAGCCTGAGGACGCTGCAATCGTTTATGAAACTTTAGATTGAGACTCTTTATTATACTAATTCTCTTTGGCTCAAAAGACGTCATTTGATCAGAAGCATGTACGAGCTCTATAAATATGCGAGTATATATTATATAAATCTATATATAGCTTATTTCTATTAGGTAGAAAACTGCTTTCGACATCGTATTTCCCGCAGAGAAAGAGTACCAAAGTTCTCACTGCAGAGTTTGGTTAAGTTTCGCAGTGCCACCTACGCTGGACAGTCTTTCTGAAAGAACAACAAACCATAATACGATACCATTTATTGCACATTGAATGAAAAGCAACCAAAACCTCCTTCTCTGTGGTTTTTCCGTTTCGAATCGATGGGAATTACAGTGAGTAGTTCCAAGAGTGTTGTTCGAGGTTCAATCGTTTATGAAACTACAGTGTGTAGAGTCTATGTATTTTACTTGTCTGTAGTACAAACGAAATTATTTGGTCATACGCATATACACGCTACTTATGTATTCGAGTATACATATATTTATACAAATATATATAACATTTTTCTACATTTTATAAACATTAGATCTGGAATTGTAACAATAGATAGGTATTTTTTTAATGAGAATTTTTCCATAAGCCAAATCTTTTTACAGCCACTTATCGTTTATGAATAAGGTCTTTGGAAATTCCTCATTTTTTTTCTAGTTTCGGCCAGCTGCAGATTCCATTTCTCATTCTGACATCGAAACTTGTGTAGCTGTAGCCACAGAGATAAAGACTGGTACTTTTAAGAACTTTGTGCAAAAGAAGTAACCGTTAGGATTCTGGTTAATTGCAGGGCAAATGCATACATAATGCCAGGCTCTGCAAAAATGATGTCAGTATGTAATACCACACACTGGTGGAGCGGGTATTTCCGCAAAAGAATGATTTTGTTGCATTTTCTAGATATTACCACTTTTATAGTTTATCTGTAACTAATATAACATTCGTCAATAAATATAGGATTCATCAATAAATATAAGAATTAAAGAATATACTTTTATGCAACCAAAGGTAAGACTTAAGTTTGATGTGCGGTTTCCCGCCAAGTTGGTAAAAATCACGCCAACTATGAAATACTTGCCAAAAGTCCGCCATATTTTCATTAAAAGGTTGCAATAAAATAACTAACGTGCACCACATTTGGCGAGAAATCGCGAGAAAAAAAATTCAACTTTGGCGAACGCACATTAAACTTAAGTCTAGCCGTCAGATTCGTTCCTTTCAGTCAGTATGCAAAACCACACAGTGGTGAAGCGGGTATTTCCGCAAAAGAATGATTTTGTTGCATTTTCAAGATATTACCACTTTTATAGTTTATCTGTTACCCATATAAGATTCCCCGATAAATATCGGCAAAGAGGTCAAGTATCTTGGGCTAATTTTAGACGACAAGCTCGCCTTCAGAAGCCATATTAAATACAATACAGAGAAGTTCTGGACCAAAGTTCACCTGCTCATCCCATTTATTGGAAGAAGATCTCCACTTACACTAGAAAACAAGTTCTGAGACCTATCCTCACGTATGCGGCGCAAATTTGGGGCCTTGCAGCATTTTCCAAACGTAAAAAAGCACAAATCCTCCAAAACAAAATCCTTAAAATCATAGTCAATGCTCCCTGGTATGTTAGAAACAGCGTCATCCACAACGATCTGAAGATTCAAACTATAGATGAATTTATTAAAGAACTCTCCAGGAACTTCTTCCAAGAACTTGTAAACCACACCAACCCTACTGTCCTGGATCAACTCAATTATACCCATAATAATGGAAAATATGCCTTTCCTTATGCCACTACAAAATGGTCCACCCCTCTTAAGCCTCCATAGTTCGCACATGCTACCTTGCCCCGCTGCATCACTTTCTTATTCTCCCATCGTTGCACTTGAATTCCATTTTCCAGCCCATCCCCCTCATTTGCCTGACAGGTTTTAACACGTACCCCATCTGATTTACCATTGGTGAAGTCTATGTTCCTCTAAATCTCTTAGCACTCATTCTGAGTAAAAGTGTCTTAGGCACTAAAACTCATAGCCAACCAATTCAAGTCAGAATTGCATTTAACGCAATTTGAACACCAAATATCTCAAAACTTACTTTCTTTTTTGAAAAGCTGATTATATATATATATTAGTGATTTGTCAGATTCGTTCCTTTAGTGGAGTCGGATCCGCGGATTCGTTCCGACTCCGAAACGTAAATGGATTTATCGTCCATAATTACTGTAATAATCTTTATTATTGAACTTGTATTTTAATATAAATATGAATCATAATCAATGAAATTATAATTTTCACTAGATAAATAATTATATTAATATTAATTTTAATGAATAATTTTGATTAATAATCATAATTAGATAATTAATTATATTGATGATAATTTTACTAATTAATTTTAATTACTAATTATTTTTAAATTAACATTTCTGTTAATTATTTAAAATGTCGTTAGTGAATTTAACGAAACTTTGCTAGAACCTTCAGTATTTTGAGACGCTTTTGATTTCTATTATCTGGTTAGGACTTTCGATGAATGTCATTTAATTTGTTGGAAACAATATATTTACTGAAGCGTTCACTAATGAAATTTCAGCTAAGATTTCTTTCTAATTAAATACAATCTCACCCAATTCTAATGAGCTCCATACGGTAAAAAAATCTTTTAATCATCATCAAGGAATATAAAACAACTCTTTGCAGTTATCGAAGATCCACTGCTGTTAAAATCTGTTATTGACTATATTAACAAATTGTAATTTTTTAGTAAATTCCTGTCAGTTGAATTAATTGCTTTTAAATTTTGAGCAAACTATAGATGTCATTTAAATATGCAGAAGAAGTCACGTGCATACGTGGCTTGGTCGGGAGAGCGCCATGTTTCGTCGAACCCTGCTGACATGAGTTCGAGTCGCGTGCATTGTCGTTGTAAGACAAAGTTTTTTAAATTTTAATTTCGTATATTTTCTTTAAAAAGTTATTTTATAATATATATTCAGCATTTTATTTTATTAATTAAATAAAAAACCTGATAATTTTCAAACCTGATTTATTATTAGATAGATCCTAAATAATTCCTATTCTAACTTATTAGTTCTCCTATACTTATATATAAGTTTAAGAAATTATTTAAAATTTATCTAATAATAAATCAGGTTTGGAAATAAAGAGTAAAATAAAATAAAATGCTGAATATATAATATAAAATAACTTTTTAAAGAAAATATACGAAATTAAAATTTTAAAAACTTAGTCTTGCAACGACAATGCCTGCCCGCAACTCGCACCCATGTCAGCAAGGTTCGATGAAACATGGCGTTCTACCGACTTTGCCACGCAAGCATGTGCGAGGAATGATATACTTAAATGAAATGTTCATAACCAAAAGGTATATATATAAAAAAAATCGACGTAATGTATTCGACGTATGTGTGAGTAATTCTTTAAATTACTCACACATGGAAAAATATTATTTCTTAATAATTTTTAAAAAGCGTGCCTGTTTTTTGACTTATCTTAAACTTTTAACCAAAAATTCTTGTCTGTTTGAAAAAAGTACAGACTCAAATTTTTCTCTTAAATAGTTTTTATCAAATTTATTAATTTCAATGTACCGAGATTCAACTGATGAAACTATTTTTGATATTGAAATCTTGAGTCAAGAACAAAAAAATTATAATTATTTTTAATTATACTTATTATGAATGCTTTTTACTTGCATCTTCTTTTTACTAGCAACTCTTTTACTTCTCAAGCAATATCAAAAGAATCATTGATCAAACCAACTATTCTACTGGTTCCTTTGTAAACAACCTCAGAAATCGATCTGTATCGTAACCGATTGCATTCATTCAAATCAACCGAATCTTAGCATCT
>BGPR01008697.1:0-62036 GCA_013235015.1 Araneus ventricosus | reverse complement strand
CTTTTCATATATTAAACCTCAAAAGTCCTGACATTGCAATATAACCTTTATGTAACAATTCCCTTGTTTTCAGTGCGGATGCTTCTGGAAAACTTACACTTTGTGTCCATCCAATCGGCTAGTAAAGAGTCATGAGGATTCTAGGCATGGGGACAGTAGGTATGCATTAACGTTATTGTCAAGATAAGACTTATAGTCATGATTTGTGTTAAACACAAGTAACTTATGTTAGTATCATAGTGGATTTCCAGATATTTCTTTACTTATAACAAACATGTTCGTCGTTCATTTACTATTAAACTTTCATTGTACAGAAACCCCTTACAATCGCAATCACATTTTTATTTGCTTACAGGAACCGAGCTCCCATTGCCTTCTCTTGCCATGTCCGAATCATACTTATCTGCCCTTCTGAGCAAGATAATTGTGGCAAATTGTGATAATTGTAAACAAAACAGAAAACTCGTCCATTCTCTCCACTGCTGTCGATCGATACAAGTTGGTAAATACTAATGGAGCACAAGTGAGTATTAGGGCACAAATGAAGCCTTATCTCTCTTTCTGAGCAAGATATTTGTGGCAAAGAAAAAAGTGAGCAGGAACTTAACTTATCGAGTTTCCACGCCACATAAACAGACGGCCATTTGATTCTCTTCGCCTACATCTTGGTGCTTTCATTGAAATTTCGTTTGAATTCAGTCTCAGAAAAGATAACTGCGATCAGAAGTCATGTACCATCTTCCTCCCGAAGAAAAAATTCTGATATGTATCCTGAACTCATATTAAAAAATTAGGGAACTCAGAAAATCGGAGGAAAATATATTTTAATTCTGATGTGGAGAATTGCAATTCTGTCGTTCATCCTTTCCTTACCATAAATTACCATAAACATATTTTGAAATATCTTTGTGCAACGAGGGTTAAGTAAAACATTTATTAATATATTAAATCTTATTTTAAATGCATTCATGAAACTTACACAAATACTCATAAAACTGTTTCTGTCATGTTTCTTAGATTACTTATCAGGCTAAAAACTTCAAAATGCTTTTATGGAGGTTTAATTCTTCGATTCGGTCGGATACATATCTTTATAAGAATAAGAGTAGATTGCGTGGTCAGAAGACATATATTTCTCTCTTTCTGATAAGCACTTTGCTCAAGCAAATGAGTGGGAAAGACACAGAGAATGCAAACAAGCGGAGTCAAGACGCCGATAAAGAGTGCAGTCTAAATTGGTTATAGCCATATCCTGCTCTCAGTATTAGGGTTAATTTCTCTTCTCTAGTTCTGTGACATTGCCTTTTTTTCAGAGTCTTGATTTTGATTTAGTCAATTCAGAATTCTTGCTCTGCTATCTCACTACATTTGTAGTGCGCTTAAGCGCAGTTAATGCATGGGAGAAATTAATAAACTAAATTATATTTCAGGAATGATTTCGGCATATTTAAATTCAAAGAAAAAGAAGAAAGCGTCAAAAATCCCAAACGTCAAATTTCCTTCATTCGTATCGTTTTATTAACATCTCTTTTGTTGCCATTTTTGGAAAACTAAACTTCACGACAACAAAGATAATATTATACGTAGAGAGAGCTGCTACATCACTCCTTCCCCAATAACAACGTAGTTACGATATACTTACAATTTGCAAAAAAATAACAAAATTTTCAATTTAGATGCAATTGTATACCAATGTGAAATTAAATATATATATATATACAAATA
Source organism: Araneus ventricosus (assembly GCA_013235015.1). Lineage (NCBI taxonomy): Eukaryota > Metazoa > Arthropoda > Arachnida > Araneae > Araneidae > Araneus > Araneus ventricosus. The sequence goes on along the minus strand of BGPR01008697.1, from coordinate 60,311 downwards.
TAAAAATCACATTAAATTAATATGAAATAACAATAATGAATAGTATGTAATTAATCTTTGTAACGCGCTGGGAACCTCACACGTCTACCACAGCGTGTAGTTTTTTCCTCAACATCTTTGTCCAGTAAATATCATTGTTCTTTTTCATTTCCTTAATGTTCAGTCAGAATTTGTTCGGCAATGCTGGTGAAGTATCTATTTTCTTGGGATAAGGCACGTCTACGTCTGCTAACAGCAAATATGCTGGCTTTAATCTGTCTGCAGATGTATTGATATGCTTGCCTTTGATTTTGACAGCAGAATACATTTCGTGTCTTCTCAAAACTGGAAAAGATCCATCATAAGGAGGTTCTAATGGTTTTCTAACTCCATCAAAGCGTATGAACACGTGTACAAGTATGCAAGTCCTTATGGACAAAACTCTTTTGGTAAGGATGTCAGCTAGTATCTAGAAGTTTTAACAGTTCCCTTTGTTTTTGTAGTTCTTTAGCAAACGTATCGGTATCCAAGTTATTTTTTTGTTTTTCAAAAACTTCTCCTGGTAACCTGATAGTTTATAGTAACGTGATAACCATTTGTGCATTAGTGTAATTTGTATCAGAATGTAAAGCCGATCTTAGTCCCAACAAAACTGTTGATAAGGTTTGAGTCCATTTAATAGAATTATGTCCTCTGATCGCAGCCTTTAAGGTCCGATGGATCCTTTCAACTTCCCCATTACATTGTGGGTGATATGCCGTTGCAGTGCATACCTTAAATCTACAAATAACACCAATGTTTTTAAAGAGCTCTGATCTAAACTCACTGCCTTGATCAGTGATTACACAGTACGGCATTCCAAGACGTGAAATCCAGTAATCATAAAATATTCGAGCCACTATTTCAGCCGTCAAATTTGCGAAAGGAATAACTTCTATCCAGCATGTGAATCGGTCGACGCAAGTAAAGCAGTACTTTCTCCCTTCAGAAGTAGGAAATAGGCCTATGATGTCAATATTAATAACACTGAATCTATCATCTACTTCTATGTAAGTGGCAATTTGTGCACGCGTATGTCTGTTAATTTTGTTCTTTTGACAATGGATAAAAAATGTTGCCCATTGGGTGATATCCTTTCGAATGTTAATCCAAATAAATCTAGAAGCTATTTGTTTAACTGTAGATTTCACACCAGGGTGAGCTAAGCTGTGAATTTTTTGAAATATGTGCATCCGAAAATCTTGAGGTATAAATGGACGAATTTTTGTTGTTGAAATATCACACCAAAGTAGCTTACCAGAGTCCGAAGAATATTGTTTAAAATGTAGAGATGGTTTCGAGCGTAGCTCGTTAAGATCCTTACTATCGATTTGTGCATCAGCAATTTTATCATAATCTATTTCAAGGATAGATTTTATCCTGGATAACGAATCTGCAAAGATATTTTCTTTTCCGCCAATGTGACGAATATCTGTGTAAAGCTCTGATATATATTGCAAATGACCTAGTTGTCTAGGTGAGGCTTTCTCATTCTTTTGCTGAAAAGCAGACATCAGAGGTTTGTGAACAGTGCATACTGTAAAATGTCTTCTTTCTAGAATATGCTTGAATTGTTTGATCGAAAGGTAAATTCCTAACAGTTCCTTGTAGTAAGTACTATATCCTTTATGGGCATTACTTAACTTTCTGGAAAAGAAGGCTAAGGGTTTCCAACTGTCTTCTTCAAACTGTTGCAGTACGGATCCAAATGCGTGGTCTGAAGCATCAGTGAAGAGAGCTAATGGCGAACCAGGAGTAGAAAAATTTAAGGTATAGCCAAGGTTTCCAAAGCGGTTTTTGACTAAAATTCGCAATTTTTTTTATTGTTTTATTTCATAGCCCATGCGTTTATCTTTCTAAATCTGTATCTGTTTTACTTTTCCGATTTATAGAAGCGAAGATACAGATGTTTTTATAAAACGAAACAGACGAAAACGAAACCGGAAGTGTCACAAAAAAGACCGGAAGTTGCATTTTTGTCACTGTTTTGCCCAAAACAATTACAGATAGGACTGAAAATTATTTTCTAATATGCTCTATAAACGAGCCACAACAATTTTATATCGTTTCTAAACTGTTTTTATGCAAGAAGGATTGGCAACAACATTCGTCTGGAATTCTGTTTATGTTTACATTCCATGTGTTCGCGCGCTTGCTTGTTTTGTCAAAGTTATTTTCGCTGAATATCGTTTAACTTTCAATTGTTTTTTTATTTCGATTACTATTGTGCACATTGAAATGTGTGGGAAAGTATCGGCCGAAAGTGAAAAAAGTAATCGTTTCTCAATAACCAAGCAAGTATTGACTTCTGTTGATGGAACATTTGCAGAAGTAATGTTGACATGTAGTAAAAAAAAGAAATTGCTGACCTTTTAAGAACATTAAAGAGAGGATACTGTGTATAAAAAGAATTAACTGGATTCAGTATTATTGAAATTTAAATGCCGATAACTATTTTGAGTATTTGATTAGCACAGAATGTAACAACAATGTGACATATTTGAACAAAAACATCATGTTGAGTTAATTTACAACTACTATTTATATTGTACGAATTTCCCTTTCTCAAAGGATTTTAATTCTTCGAAGAAACAAGAAAGATGCAGTTAAATAAATACATAATTTGTATTTAGATTTATAAATATTGGTAATGATTTTCATACTGCAAAGAAGAAACTTTATGCTATGTTGAATTTGCCAGCGTTTCTTACCAAAGTTTCTTTTTAAAAAAAAAAGAACTAAAAGTACTCAATGCTTCTGTGTCTGTTTTATAACACTGATGAGTTGTAAGTAAGTTCTATTCAGGATTATTTTAGTAAAATATAAATAAAAACTTTAAATGCCCTTTTTCGTAGAATGCATTTTTTATCTAAATTTTAATACGCTAAACAAGATTTCAGAAAAATTTATGAAAATTTTTCCTTGAAATTTTGTATATATATTACCTCAAGTATAATAAAGGCAATGAACTAAAGATTTAGATCTAACATGTATAGTTTTTTATTTTTGGCTATTTATTATTAGCGATAAACAAGCATTTTCAAAATTTTTGATTAAGAATATGTGCGATGGGCTATAACTTTTTTGTAAATGCAAATATTTCTTAGATTTTAGTTCATTGCCTTTAGCACTGTTCCAAGTATGCTGCATAAAAAATGAATTTAAATCTGTGATTAAGAATTCCATGTAGAACGTTTTGCGTTTCGCAGTAATTTTCATCAAATTTTACCTAAATTTCCCCATTTTAAAGAATTTAAATTGTCATTTAACTTTCTGAATGGCAAAATTATTATAGTTTAGTAATAAGAGCTAATTTTGGCAATTTGCAACAGATGCAAAGTGTAGTAATTGCTGCATTTGCTCATTACACGTTAAAACAGTATAGCAGCTTCGACACCGAGTGAATTGCTATGGTAAAGAGGCAGTGCTTGCCAGCAACAAAACTGTCTAGAAAAGAAAACAGGCTATCAGAAAGGGAAAAAAAGATATATTTAGAATAAGGAAGGTTTATTTTATATGAATAGTGATTTTTAGGTAATAGTATTCAGAATTATTTTAGTAAAGTATAAATTAAAACTTTAAATGCCTTTTTTGTAGAATGTATTTTTTATCAAAATGTTAATACGCAAAACATGATTTTAGAATAACTTATGAACATTTTTCATTGAAATTTTGTATATATATTACCTCATGTATAATAAAGGCAATGAACTAAGGATTTAGATCTAACATGTATAGTTTTTGATTTTTGGCTATTTATTGTTATCGATACCTATGCATTTTCAAAAATTTTGATTAAGAATATATTCGATGAGCTATGCCTTTTTTGTAAATGTAAATATTTCTTAGATTTTAGTTCATTGACTTCAACACTGTTCCAAGTATGCTGTATAAAAAAACAATTTAAATACGTGAATAAGAATTCCACATAGAGCGTTTTGCGTTTCGCAGTAATTTTTATCAAATTTTACCTAAATTACCCCATTTTAATTAATTTAAATTTTCATTTAATTTCCTGAATTGGATTATTCATTATTTTGAGTCATATTCATCCAGAAAATGCACTAAAATTTTTAGTCGCAGGGGTTTTCAAAAAATTTGACTCCGCACCTAGGCAGATACCTTAAACGTCGATAGTCCAGTCGATAGTTTTCCCAACTATCGACTTAAACTATCGATAGTTTCAAAACTATCGATAGTTTTATTTTAGGCGATACTATCGATAAGTGCTCTTTCAGTCGATAGTTTAGATACTATCGATAGTTTTTAAACTATCGATAGGTGCACTTTCAGTCGATAGTTTAGATACAATCGATAGTTTTTAAACTATCGATAGTTTTTAAACTATCGATAGTTTTGAAAATATCGATAGTAGGTATAAATGAGACATGAGTACGTATGTAACGTAAGTATGTATGAAACGCGAGTACGTATGTAACGTAAGTATGTATGAAACGTGAGAACGTATGTAACGACGTCGGAAACGTACATATGCAATTTACGTCATACGTATATATGAAGTATGCGGACGTATGCGACGTACGTTCATACGTAGATATGAAATATGTGTTTTTATGTAACGTACGTCATACGTATATATGAAAAGTGCGTACGTATGTAACGTAAGTATATATGAAACGTGAGTATGTATGTAACGTCCGTCTGAAACGTGCATATGTAACGTACGTCTTAAACGTACATATGTCACTTGCGTCATACGTATATATGAAACATGCGTACGTATGTGACGTACGTTCATACGTAAATATGAAATATGCGTTCTTATGTAACGTACGTCAAAAGTATATATAAAACGTGCGTACGTATGTAACGTAAGTATATATGAAACATGAATACGTATGTAACGTACATGCGTACGTATGTAAAAAACTGAGTATGTAAATGTACTATGAAAGTACGGATGTGACATGCATATGTACATACGTAGCCTGTATACTTTCGTACATTATATATGTATGTGCATTATATAGATAACTTCGTACATAAACGCGTACGTTACTTACCTAGGAATGTTTCATATGCACGTATACAGCGTTCGGAAGCGTACGTACGTTTAAAACGTAAGTACTTGTGTATGCAACTTACTTACGCATGAAATGTGTATATGTATGTAACGTACGTACTAATCTAAGTAACATACTTGCATAGGTATGTAATATACGTACGTAAGCATGTAACGTACTAAGTTTATGTATGTTTCAAACATACGTACGTACGTTACATACGTAATCATGATTCGTAAATACATACGTGCAATCAAACGTATGAGTGTTCCTTGCATAGAGCGTACATTACATACATATATACGTAAGTTACATTCATACAGACGGACGGACATTACACATATACGAACGTACATATATATACGTACGTATATGCGTAAATTTTTAATAACAAACTTAGTACTTAACATATATACATAACGACGTTGTGCGTTACATGTGTGCTTATAGTGCCTAAAATACTCACCTACATACTTATCACATTACATGCGTGTGTACTTAGTACTTTAAATACCTATGTACTACTTACGTTACTTCCATATATATATACAGATACGAAGTAGAAAAATTTCTCAGTAATCCAAGATCAATCCCTCGATCTATTTATTACTTGAACAAAAACTATCGATAGTTTGAAAACAATCTAGAGTAAATACATGAGAAATTAAAGGTAAAATTTGAATAATGCATCAATAATCACAGTGGTATAATTACTTAAAGCACCCCCTATAACAATACATAGACTTGTTGCTTGAGAGAAAACAATCGATAGTTTCAAAACTAAGGACTAGAACTGCAAGATAAATTAAAATTCAGTACCATATATATATATATATATATATAAACTTGCTTATATAAAGTCAAAAATCAATTTATTAAACTATCCAAAATTGAACAAAAAGGCCAATATTTAAATTATACAAAAATACATCAGTGATAGGTATTATATAATACATCACCCCCACTGACACAATACACGACCCGCCACTAAATAGAAGCAATACTATGGACAGTCAATAGTTTCAGTCGATAGTTTTGAAACTATCGACTGAAAATGCGCCTATCGATAGTATTGCCCGAGAGGAAACTATCGATACTATCGATCGTTTCAGTCGATAGTTTCGAAAACTCGATACTATCGACTTGGCTTCGATAGTATCGATAGTCTATCGATGTTTAAGGAACACTATTAGGAAGAGATTCGATTCAAAATAGTAGTATCAGCGCAGAAGAAACGAAATTTAATTATTTATTTTTTCAAATGGATCCCAAATTTGTTTAAAATATGTGGAATATCATGAGCGGTGATACATTAACTAAATATTCGGATTCCAAAGCTAGACCATTGAATTTATTTAAAGAAAGTGAAAAACAAGAATTCAACGTTAAAACACTGGAATTGAAATATGTGATTTAAAGTCGAGTCCGTTGTTACCAAAATTAATATCAGTAGGTACTTTAGAAGATTCTGAAACTACTGGAACAACATTTCTTTAGAATCATCCACACTTACCTTCATTTTCCAGACATAGCTTATACATTAAAGAAAGTAAGAATAAACATTAGGTGTGAAGGAACGTGATTTGAGATCTCTACCACTATTTCAATTCATTCTTTTTTTATATACAATTTTTTTCATTTAAACAATTTGTCGTCTGTCTCGCTAGAACTTTATTTTATTTAAAGCTTGGTCTTTTATGTCCGAGCTGGTAAACGAAATTTAAAACTGACGTCGTTATGTTTTGAAGGAACTAGGAAGCAAACCAAGTGGTTCCATTAACTTCTGCTTCTGAGGTATTAGCGCCATCTGCTAGCTCTATGAATGTATCCTATTTGAAAACAGGTAGGAGAGAGAAAAATAATTAGAATAATACATTTCAATTGTTGGACAACAGAGGAAACGATATTAAAATTGGAGAAAAATTTTTATGCCAACTTAATTGGTATCTTATGGTATATACAAATTAATCTTCAAAACTAAAATATAGTGAAAACTCTGGATGTGTTGAGCAGCACACTCACTTCTTATCGCAACATTCAATGTGAAGGACGTTCTGATGATCGCAATATGAATACTTGTCAAAGCATTTTTCATCTTTAATAAATAAGAGAGACAATGTGAATGAAATTTTAATATTCAGAGCAGGGAGATGGAATAAAAAATAATTAAAATTTATAGTTTATGAAATTTCAGACAACCAATAATATAGCATTAAAACTTAAAAGTAAATTATGTAATTTGAATGCACAAATGACTCAGTTTTCATGCAATTTTTCTACTTATATATACTTTTATCCGCAGTATAGTCTTGGCTGTCACACTCGTATTAGCACTGTCCATGTATTAATGTATGCACACAGATTTTTCAGAAACTATTTCTGTCATACTTGCTACTTTCTTCAAGTTTTAACTGTCAGCATCGCGGTAATCGAGTATTCGAGCTGATTCAAACTTAAAGCGTATATATAAACTAATAAACGACACTTATACTGAACCCTAACACTATAATTATTTTTCCTTTCGGCGTAATTTGTGTGGTGAACTAAATCTTTTTCGTTAAATGCTTTCAATTTTTTAAGTACAATGTCCATATTTTCCTCATTAAAGAACTTTTAAAGACAGTATTTCTAATGAGATTATATTTTTAGTACGATTATCCGTGATACAAAAATCGTTACTCGCACTTTTGTCAATTTTGAAGTTATGATAAATATTAAATTTAAAGCTAAATAAAAGTATATATTCGAAAGTATATATTAAAGCTAAATAAAAGTATAAATTCGAAATTTTAACGTTTTTCCTTAATGAATTCGGAGAATATTATGACTGAAAAATGATTTTTATGCCATATTAAAATTTTTAAAAAAAGCTTTTCAGTGACGCTAATTTTATTTCCATGTAATATTATTAGTTCTTAAAAATCATCTGTGTTTGATTTATGTAATTTTATCACGGAGATTTTTTTCAATTAAAGCCTAATCTTGTCGATGTGTTCAAACTATATTTTAACCATAAACCATACATAAAACAAACTAAGATTTTTTAAAGTACTTTTCTCTTGTTTTATTTAAGAAATGAAAGTCAAAGAACATTTTAAAAGCCCTTTTTTAAAAAATCGGGCCTTTAAGGGTTAATAATAAATTAATATTAAAACGCTTGTTTTAGCATATTACGAATTACATTATTCGCAGCCGAACATCCTTGTTAACGACGTTCGTCTGAGCTCTATTCACGGTTGTTAGGTTGCATGGCGACATCTGCTTCAATGTTGAGAATTTTCGAAACTCGTGATTATTATGTTAGGCAGTGATAGTACACTAAACAAGGGAAAATCACCATACAATATATAATTGGAAAGCAACAAGTGAAGCTCTAGAGGGCGCTTTCCAGCATTTCATTCTGTGAACATGTAAACTAGAGAAATTTTGATTGGTTTTGAAAAGACGGACAACCAGCTCAAAGGAGGTGGAAATGATGGGGCATTGAGATTTTCATTCTGCCATAACTCCCCTACTGTTGAAAATATAAAGACAATTCAAATTAGATGAAGTATCGCCTCATCAAAACGAATAAACTATTGTAATGAAAGTCTCTGAAATGCTGCTTGAAAGATTGGGACTGAAGAGAAATTTTAAGCACCTAAATTAGACTGCTTTTTAACCTAAGCCAGCCTTCAGGGAAGGCTGTAATCAGTAGCATTCAATTCACCCTCCCTACAATTCTTTCAAAATTGCCCAAGGAAACGTGTTTACAGTACAGCATGTGACAGATTTCTGGAAAGCACCTCATCGGTTGAGTTCCGAGATACGTTGGATGGTTATTTGTCTTTGCGTTCTATCACCTCCTGCCACGAGTTTTGAAAAGTGTCATTTCTTTACTACACAGTTCCCAGGAAATACGCTTATACAATCATTATAACATGTTCAATAAACAACAGTGCATTGCACAAGGAATTTGAATATTTATAAGGAAAGAATTCTTTTATATTTAGAAATGTAATATTATTCATAGGTGTTACTAACGAGCATTTATTAACATTTATTCTCTTTTAAAAGCTTCATTCCAGGTCAAGATTTGTGAACGATTGCCCTGATTAAATGGATTTATTGATCGATTCAATTTCAACTACAATTATGTGATCTTCCATTTTTAGAAAATTTTAAGTTTTTTTCTTTACATTTGTTCATTGCTTTGACTCAGACTGAGCATAATTTCATTTTTGATCACACTCATATCTGGACTAATGATAAAAGAGAATGTGTTTATGTGTTATATATGTGTGTGTTGGCACTCAAAGGGTTAAACCTTTTGATAAGTAAATTGTACCATTTCGTTTATTTCCTGGTACATTCAAAAGATAACGACTTTTACTTTCGTTTACCAGCCCGGACATAAAAGACCAAGCTTTAAATAAATTGATAATCTACGGAGTCTGAACGTTAATCTTCGAATGAAAATGAAATTATATATAGAGAAGGAATACATTAAAATAGTGGTAAAGGTCTCAAACATCTTCATTCGCATCTATTGTTCATTTCTACTACTTTCAATGTTTAGGCTATACCTGCATAACGAATGTAAGTGTGAATGATTCTAAAGAAATTTTGTTCAATTAAGATTTACTCAATTATTTCATAAACAAAATGTCAGACTCAAACTCGCGTTGAATCAAGAATAATTGCGCCTTTTTCAATCGATGATTTAATTCCCATTACTGCAAAACACCATTTCTTAACATGGCAGTTGACAGTTTACGAAAAGAAACTTCTCGAATTTCACAAAAATTATCATACTAACATAGTATCTAAAATTGAGATTTAGAAAAGCAGTTTCATTTTAATTTATTTAATAATATTTAATTAACGTTGAATCATATTACACTAATAAAGCCTCACATGTACATAACAATTCGCTCGGTTGAGCGGTGTTTGAACACGTTTTCAAACATTGCATCTAAATTCGAGTAATTAAGAATATTATTAGTTGTAATTAAAGAAAATTCAGTACTCAGGGTATTTAAGAGGCAATTGTTTACTTCAATAAGATTTAATTTATGTAATTAATTTATCATGTTTGTCAGATTTAATTATGTAGATAAATTCTCGTGTTTTTCAAAACTAATTCTCGTTTTATAAGTATTGTAACTTTTTAACAAGTTTTTTGAAGAAGACAATTTTTAATATGTCTTTCGGCGTTTTTAAGATGAAGTGTTTAAATTCGCATAGTGATTTGTAATGCTTTTGAGAACGAGTGTCTTCAACTTTAAAATTCTTTAAAAGCCTCTTAATATTCTTATGGTCCAGTGCTCACACCTTGTTACCTCTTCCTATTTTTCTTAATGTTTTTAAGATGACTGTATGCAACTTTTAAATTCCTTTTACGATTTGTATGTTTTTAAGGACCACTGCAGTGGCGGCTCGTCAGATGAGAAACAAGCAGTGCTGAAAAAGCTGTACAGAACTAAGTTATAGGAGAAGTGCTGATTATTTTGGTAAATCGACAAGATTGAACTTTAACTGAAAAAAACTCATTGAAAAAATTCTATAGTGTCAAACATAATATTTTAGAATTATAGATAAATTATATATGATTTTTAAGAACTAATAATATAGACAAGGAATTTTCTTCAAAATTATAAAACAAAATATGGATATTATTATAAATAAACTAAAGTGTACAAAGCTAGAAGATGCAGCCTCAAGTGAAAATCACCAATTTATTTATATTTTTTTAAATATCACTCAGTTTTGCATCTGAATTTTGTCAATTGATTTAATTACATTTTCAACATGTATTATATTGACATCAACAGGCATTTGAGCGTCAGTCTTATTCTCAAGATTTTGGAGGCCTAAATTGGGTATGAGGCTTAAAGGTAGCACAGAGCCTTTAAGGGTTAATATCAAAAATAGTGTCACAAGCCAGGTTAAACCTATTAACTCTTATGAATCTCCAGCTAGCTTGTCTCTCATTTCTATTTGTGGTTTGAGGCTCCTGTCAGAATGTCTTCTCTCTTCATTTGTGGCATCGGTGGAATGTTGAGGATCGGTATAGTTCCAGGGCTGCACCTCGGTCGAACGGAAGAGCATGTATACGAGCCCGCTGCTGCAGAGAACCAGCAGATTCAGTCAGAAAACCGTCTGCCATTCGAAGAGAGTGTTCTGAAAAGGTAAAAAAGGTTTATAAACTCATATTTCCAAAGATGGGATTTCGAAACCGATTTTTCTCTCGCTTCCTGATGTGCCAGAGCAGTGACGGGGAAGCGTTTTGGGAAGTGGGTATAATTTTTTTCATTATTTTTGTAATACGAGACCGTGGGTCACTTAACCTCTTAGACTCGGCACAGATCGATAGAAAACATCTGCTTCGTTCGGCTCAATTTTTCCATCGAGGAGAACATTTATTTCCCCCAATAGAAACACTAGTATCCCCATTGTCACCCCATGCAGTATTGCTAAGGCCTTCATTTTACAACGGGGTGAGGGGAAGAGCTGCCATTTGTGGTCAGTAAACGTCCCCATGTTAGAAAGGTCTTTAGATTTCTCTAAATATGTCCAATAAATTTTTTTCTAAATTCTTTCCACCCACTTTTATTTGACTGATTTTTCACCTTTGAAGTACATAATTTGTTATTATAAATTTATTGTTGCTTTTCCTTTCTTTCCTACCTTTTCCCTTAACAAAAAGTCAACGTCAAAAGAAGAAAGGAATGTATTTCTGAAGTTGAGGAAGTTGAAATGAGTGACTACTCCAGCCTCTCAGAGACGTTTGAGAGGACATTCTAGATGATATTTTAACACTATGGGCCAAATATTTCTGCGTCAAATAAAAGTGACCGTTTAGAAAATGACCACAGTGCAGGATTGGCCGCTTTGGGAAATTTCGCTGTATATCATTTTTAATCGCTTCTTTAAAAATAAAAGTAATGTAACTTTCACTGTCAATGAGTTTCGCGAGCCTCTTGAAAATATAGAATGTGCTACTTGCTTAGCTATTGCATTTGTAATTAAGGTAATTTCCCATTTAGAAGTTTCAATAAGTCCAAAAGATTACTATAATGTGTCGTACATTCGAGAGGAAAAAAGAAACCACCCACCATTTTTCTGCGATCATTCATTGGGCATTAAAAAAGTTACCAATCTTCAGGAAATAACGTGTACTAAAAGATTCTATGGTTTCAAATTTTATAAGATGGCCTTGTAACTATTTAAAATTGCATTAACTTCACAATTTTCAATAGCAATATATTTTCGATGTCATAAATAAATTTCTTATGAAAAAATACCGAAAAAATAAATTTTGGTTAAGAGGCCAAGAATATATAAAAAAGATATTCGACATTCTGTGTTCTGAATAAAAAAGGGCTCGTATCCATATTTAGATGGAGAAGTTCTCTACCTGCCTTTAAATGTTGGTAGTAGAACTTTAAATCATTCCGCACTTTAAATGTTCTATTCAAACTAATGATATACATTTCATAAACGGTAAAATTTGATGCGCATAAAAAGATATAGTGTAATATCACACACCTATAATTTAAAAAATTTTATTTCACATCTAAAAATAGTTAAATATAATTATATACTTAACTTTTAAAATAAAGTGGTGATATGATTATATATAATAATGCAAATTTTTCGAAATATATAATGCCCCCGAAGTGCATCGTTTTACAGCGAAAATAGAAAACTTAATATAACTACAAAACTTATTGTACGAATATGCTGAAAGTTTTCATATTCTTATCAAATTGCCATTTGCTTCGCTTACAGCAAAAATTTAGAAGTGTTGCTATTCACGAATATTTTAACATCAATTTTGATAAAATATTTCATGTGCTCAAAATTATTATAAAATAAAAAGTAAAAATGTATAACGTGCAGAATACTTCATATACGACATAAAAAATTCTAGGTCAATGGTTATACTATTTCTAAACATATCAATAAAAATTGGAAATTTTACTTTAACATTAGAAACTCAAAATTTCATTTCCTTAAGATTTATAAACAAATAATGCTGGGATAATGAAACTTGGTATTCCAGAATAAATTTTTATGCAGTTTTGAAATGTTTTAAGAAAAATATGTTTTTCCTTTGTAGATTTTGAAAATAGTGCTGTTATAAATATGTATGAAACCTTATGAAAATTTTAAAAGTTAAATCTTCTACTGAACCTTATTTCCTGATAATCGATACATTTTGCTTTAATGCTCGACGAACGACGGCAAAATATTGAGGGGTGGTTCCTTTTATCCCGAGATAGTACACCGCCGAATCGCATGAATTTGAGGTATGATTTATATATGCTGGTTATTTACTTTTACCATCACTTTTATTTATTCATTTTTAACCATTTATTTTATATATTGTTAATCTGCCGATGGACTTCTGTTAACCCTAGTAGTCTGTTGTCTGACGCTCAAGAGATGCTTCCCTAACTTTCAAATACGTTAGTAGATGGCTAGTAGATAGACCAATGATATTCTGAGCAAGAAAGTATTTTTTTACATTAAAAATGTATGTATGCGACTAGTTGTAATATTACATGTTGGAAATATGTAACACATGCATTGCAGATTAAAATAAACTATTTACATTTCAGAATTGAAAAATATACAGAAAATTAATATAAAAATATGTTTTCTTTTTTTCGGCGAGAAAGAGCAGAAAAATCTTAGGAGAGAGGCCAGAAAATCAGAACAAACGAAGCAGAACTAAAAAGAAAAAAGTGACAACAAAAAAAGGACTAAACAACCTGAAAACTGAATGGAGTGAATTTACCTGATATCGCGAAAAAAATGTGCTAAATGATTTACCAAAATGGAAATTAAACATAATTATAATAATTTCATATTGTCATTTGTAATTACCAAAACTATTGATAATAAGTTGTTTTATAAAGTTCGATAGGAAGGAAAAAAAGGATCTTAACTATATATCTTCGACTATGTCTATTTTTAATGATTAATGCATATAATTGAGACCAGGAAACTAAAATTACTCCTTAATATAATGTTATTTTATAAGTTTTAAAATAATTTGAATTAGAAGAACTTAAATTTAAAATATAATATCAATATGTATTTCTTATCCTTTTCGGATATACAAAAAAAAATTAAAAACAGTATTTTTTATTCTTACTTCCACAGATTAATTTAAAAAAATTTCCCTTCATATCTTTAGTTTGATAAAATTTGTGAAATGTGAACGCTAATTTCAGAAAATGTAACCTGAAAAAAAGAAATGAAAGCTGAAAATGTAAATAGAGAAAAATTTCTACATCCAGTTGAGATCTGATAATAATATTAACACTATAAAAATTTTGTATTTTTATGTATTGTATTTTCCACTTGCAATAAACTCGAATGAAGAATTGTCCAGACTAAAATTTAATGCGGCGAAAGTTGATGCATATTTTTATCATACTCGTGATGCCATCCATATGTAATTTGTTTGTGGAAACAACGAAAATATAGCGGATTTCAATTTAAAAAAAAAATTGCTGCCATCTATTAATAATTTCTGAAAGACTAAATGGCAACGTCTAAATGAATTCGAAATACAATTTTCAGAAAATCAGATTTGTTCAACAAATTACAATATATACAATATTTTTTATATATATTATTGAAATTCAATCATCTAATTTCCCAAAATATTTTTATATTTTCTTCTCCGAATTCCATTATTTCGAAAGAGTAAAAAAGTGAATATGGTGTCTGCCTTTTTTGTTACTCAAACTTGCTAATGATAATCGTGTTGTTTTTCTTTCGACCTGTTTTCAAATAGAATATATTCATACAGCTATCAGACGGCGCTGAAGCGTTAGAATCAGATTTAATTCGTACCCCTTCGTTTATTTCCTAGTACATTCAAAAGATAACGACTTTTATTTTCGTTTACCAGCCAGGATATAAAGACCAAGCTTTAAATTAAAGAAATGAGCCAACGTACGAAGACTGTTTTTGTCGGATAAAAGAAAAAATTATGTATAGGAAAATATTTAATTGAAATAGTGGTAGAGTAAAGCGCGTTCTTTCACATCTTATGTTTATTTCCATTTCCTTTCATTTATAAACTATGCGTGGAAAAGTAATGCAAGTGAATGATTCTAGAGAAATTTTATTCAAGTAATACTTAGTAAATTATTTCGCGAGCAAAATGTCAGTCTGAAACAGGCGTCAAGTTGACAATAATTGCGCTAATTTCAAATGATGATTTCATTTCCTTTATAGCAAAGCACAATTTTTTATTATGGCAGTTGACTGTTTACGAGAAGAGACTTATCGAACTTCACCAGAATGATCTTACTAACATAGTATCTAAAATGGAGAGATAGAAAAGCAGATTCGTTTTAATTTATTTAATAAGATTTAAATATTCATCTGAAATATTTGAATCTGAAATGTCTCAATAGTATTCGAAATTGTGTGCAAAATGTATAAACTAAAATTCTGCATTCAGATCACTGCATTAATTCTGGCTTAAAAGTATGAAGAGTAAAGAAACTGCTATAAGATATTTAAGTGTTCCGTTGAAAATCGTCTAACTCGTCAAGATATTTTCGCGCGATGTAAGTACCACTTGCACGTTTGCATCTTACTTCGACATAATTTTCGAAACATATTATACAATTAATAGTTTACAACAACGCCTAGTATAATATGAAACATTTTAGTATACCTGGAGATAGCCATTTCATAGAATAAGAGACGGTTTTAACCTCGGTGTGTATTTGGAGCACCATATATATATATATATATATATATATATATATATATATATATATATATATATATATATATATATTCGAAAACAGAGAATCGAAAAACGTCATTATAAAATTGCTTACCAAACGTCAATAACATATTTTACAAGCCTGTCAAATAGTAATAAAGGATTAAATACAAATAATAATTAAAAAAAGAAATCTTTAAAATTTCTATCTTTATGAAGAAGATCATATTTTGAGAAAACAAATTAAATAAATCGAAATGAGAGACATTAGCGGGTTTTAGAGTAAGGTCCGTTGCTTTGAGGAACTTCTTTTGTAGTTTTTTTCCTGAGTTGAATAGAAATCAATGATAAGTCCATTAAACGTAATTGAATGTAATCCTGTTACAAAAGCTAGAAAGAATATTTTTCGTTTATGAATTCAAATCTCGCTTTAAAAATTATCGCAACTTGTGGTTTCTTCAGTTTCTTAGGATTTAAATAGATTGCATTGAATATCCAGAGCGCTGGGTGATAATTTCAGAGGAAAGTGATTTTTGAAAATTTGAATATAAAAAATACTGTTTACTATGCAACAGTATAGGAATGTGATATTTTTATTCGTTTTGAAACGAAACAAAAATAAAAAAAATAGATAAATTAAACTTCTAAAATTCAGTTTCGGATGTTCTGGAAGAAATCGGTCTAAACATGTTTTTGCAGATAAATTTTGTCCTCTAGGAATAAACAATTCAAGACAAAATGTAAATTCAATTTTTTTGTCATGCAGGAAAACAGGAATTGAAGCAAGAACTTTGTCATTATGCAGAAAGACAACTTTTAAGCTTCTATTGCTAGAATATATAGTCTTCCCTGAGATAGGCCACGATCAGTGGTGGAAGACAAATTAGCTATAAGTCCAGGTATTTCTATATAGTAAACAAGTTATTCTTCTTGAAGAAAATACATGATAAATTATTTTCCTCAATTTCTGTACTCATAAAATGTTATTCTAATGACAAATAAATTTTATTTTTTAGTTGTGATACTAAAACTTGAGCACTTTCTTTAGGAAGATTTAAATTGGGTACACGATTTTTGTATAAGTTTTGTATTGCGTAAAACTACAGTTTTATTTTTATAAGTTTACTGCTATTAGTGTAGTATTGAATTTTATATTTATTATTGTCCTTATAATCAGAAATTGATGTTTAATTGAAATAATGATGCATTCCATTCAATAATATTTGTCTTGATTTTGATTCTTAGCCCTATCGTATTTTCGATTTGCGAAAAATCTGTGAGTGATAGAAGAAAATGTCATTTTTGTTATGCTGATAAGTCTGATTTTCTAAAAAGAATTGACATTCTGCTATCCCCAGATTCACGTTGACTTGTATAATTCTAACTTGTTTCAAATTACCATAATGATGTTCAGATTTTATATGGCATAGTTTTGCAATAATTTTAAAATTATATTAATTGCTAAAGATATAACACTAGAAGAGGTATCCCAAAGAATGTCAAAAGTGAAGCGATATATTATATTAGAATTCCTTGAAAAGGAACGGAATTTTTTTTTGTTTCATCGGAAAATACTAGTGTTTAGTAAATATATGAACAATGAAAAGGCTGTAAACTGTTTAAGTGAGTTTCAGCATTAAAGATATAACCATTTTCTTAAGAAGATACGTCTGGAATTCAACAAATTTTCACTAACTTTGTGGCTGAAACGTTCTTATGATGAATTAGTGTTTGCTTATTTCAGAACCCTTGGCACATAATTTAAACTAAATACGCATAGGTTTACTTCGTCAAACACTATTCTAAAATAAACTCCTTAAAGTTAATGCTTTTAACGATCTATGGGGATATAAATACCTAGCTTACAAAAATATCCAATGATAAATTTATTTCCCTAAAGTGGAGATACGGCGGGAAAAAAACTCTTTAGCAGGAAATTTCCACAGAGATCTTAAAGCAAAGGTGAACACAATAATCCAGACATCATGCTGGAAGATCCGTTCTTGTGCAAATAAGCCCAATACCCACTTTTAAAAATCACATCTTGAGGATCTCTTCAGAACTACTAAGCTCAAAAGTCCACGTATCAGTATTTAACTTTTGAGTCTTCACTGAACAAATGATCGTGTTTAGGAGAAATGAAGCCACTAGAGTGAACCCCCAGGGAAGAAAGGGACGAGATATGATTTTCATCGAGAAAATCGGGACGCTGCTAATTAATTTGCATATTTTTGAGTCTACAAATAAGGGATATTTGGCCCAGAAGGAGATTTGATTGTTACGAAACCAAACATAACAGATCAACTGAAGGACTTTTAAAACTAAAATGGTTGTGTAGAAAACTTTGCATTTTCTCGGGGATTTCGGAAGATTTTCTTTTGTTTTATAATTGTAAGGAGGCTCATATATGTAAATGAGCCAAGAAATTAGCTATATTTCTGCGAAGAGCTGAATAGGCAGTAGTGCATAAAAAGCGTTGTTTCTCTTCATATCGGAGATAGTTCATGGCTGGAAGATGGCAATATTTTCTCCCATTTAGTTTGGTGGTGGCTTATATTGCAAAGATTAATTAAACGACGGTAATTGCAATACCTCGAGTGCTGAGGCCGGGGTCCTATATGCCACCACCGATCACGGCCCGACCCCACCCGCAGAAGGCACGCACTCGACGTTTCGGAAGACGAAACCAATATTTTTTCCCATTGAATTTGGCGGTGGCTTAGATTGCAAAGGTTGCAGTCCTTTGGCGCAAGACCAACTGTGTGATGTGTCTTTTTTCTCCATGTCACCCAAGGCCCTCGCTTTCCCGATTTACTTTTCTTCGCTTCTTTTGCCTTCTCCGTTATTTGGTTACGGTTTCTATTTCACATTTCCCGACGGAAACTCGCCTGCTTTAATAAGCATTCGTTTTCTTTTATTAGAAAT
Organism: Araneus ventricosus; assembly: GCA_013235015.1. Classification (NCBI taxonomy): domain Eukaryota; kingdom Metazoa; phylum Arthropoda; class Arachnida; order Araneae; family Araneidae; genus Araneus; species Araneus ventricosus. The sequence goes on along the minus strand of BGPR01008697.1, from coordinate 41,603 downwards.
CACAAATGGAAAAAAATGTGTTGATAATTTTCTAGAAAACAATTTAGATAGTTAGAATAAAAAATTTGGGAGTATTTTGAAGAAAAATTGTTTTTTAAAAATTACTTTTTTCAGCACTGCTTGTTTCTGATTTGAAGATCCGCCACTAAGACAGATTGTCTATTGTCATGTCCTCTCCTGTGTTTGTAAATTGAATAACTAAATAAAACAAAAAAATAGTTAGATGAAATTTAGCCTGTAGTTTTATCACCAGCATTTCCAGATGCGTCTGAAATTTTGGAGTAAATCTATGAGCTGGTTTACTGTCTGTCAGATCGTCTCTTTGTATGCATGTGTAGGCGTTAATTCAAAAATGCAACAAGCTAATTTGATGAAGTTTAGCACGTGACTTTTTCACCACAAGTGCAAATCGATATCATCTTAAAATTTTGTACAAATCTTCAGTTTTTATATATTTATATATCTCCATTCCATTTGTCAGCTACATTAATTTTCACAGATAACTATCCTTTTTGTAATTTATCAAATCTCTAGTCAACGCAATAAATAAATTAAAAAAATCTTAGTCCATTTAATCAACAATTTGAATAATAAGTATCGCTTTAGACTCCTAGAGGGCAGCACGGCATCAAAATAAGTCGGAATGATGAATGGCGCAAAGTATTCAGAAACGGGTTGAGAACGCCAACAGTTTAAATGCTTTCAGTGAGTGAAAGCATTTAAAAGACTCGAAATTTTACTCCTAAAAATCGCATCATGATAATGTTTTAGCATTGATCAGTCTGTCTTTATATTATGTTTACAAATTTACTCTTAATTATAGCAACGATAGTGTGCACCAAAAAATGTATTCCCCAGTAGTACAAAGATATTAAACAATATTCACAATATTGTATAGTATTGTACAATATCATTGTATATTATATAATATCGAACAATGTTGTATAATGTCGTGCGACATAATGTGGTACCTGGGATCGTCGCAACGCGAGTATTTATAAACGGAGTAACCAATACAATAATAGCATTTTTTATAATTTAAACTTAAAAATTTATTACAATTAGAGAAAAAAATTGCAATGGAATAAAATTGGTATAACTTTAAAGATAATTTTATTTTTTAAATCTAAATTGGTGTAAAAAAGTATCGAGAAAAGCGCTAAAATAGCGCTTACTTATTAATTACTCATACTTAATGTTTGGGGTTTTCAAAATTTTAATTATTCAAAAATAAGCGATTCATTTGCTACCCAAGATGTTACTTGCCAACTTTGGTAGCTGTAGGTCAAACGGTCTGCCCTGTAGAGCGCTTTGAACAATTTTTGTATCATGCATGCCGCATCACGCAATTGGCAGGTAATATCCAGCTTATAAAAAACATCATGTTGAAAGAAACTCCCCTAATTAATAAAAACTAAAAATAGAGAATGTCATCGAAAGCACTTCCTTGACACAGAAAGTGAACAGCCTTCAAGGAATTAGGTGGAGTGTGATTTGTAGCTCTTCGTTGTTTAAAAATAAAGTTTTAATTTTAACATGAAATGTTTATAGGCTTTATACTACCTATAAGTTGAGGGATGTCAACATGCATGATGCATAAACCGTTCGCAGGCAATAACGAATTTTTTTTTCACATCTGGTAGGAACATGAGGTGTTTTCTTGCTATCATATGTTAATAAATTCAGAAATATCCATTATTGAAAGGAAAAAAATTAAGAACTCTCTTCCTCTTTGAAATAAAAAAGAGATATGTGGTGTAGCTTGTTAGGCGACGAAATGCTGTAGACATTGTTCCTCGCACCTGCTTGGAAAATCCTGAATACAAGAATTGAAAGAAAGAAATTTCAACTTTTTAAACACGGAGGACAACGTGTATTGTTGTCATTTTCAATACGCTTCTCAATTTCAAAGTTATACCATATTGAGCAACTATATTATGTACAATCGCGGAGGAAAAAGGATTCACCCAGCACTATTCCGCCGCTAATCATTTTATCGTAAACCAAAAGGTATTAATTTTAAGGAAATACTGTCTACTAATAGATTCCATGTTTAGAAAGGTAAAAGGGCATAAGTAAATAATTAAGTAAAAGGGCATAAGTAAAGTAATAAAGGTCTGCATATTGATAATTTTACAGCTTTTAAGATGGTTTGCCGTGTAGGATGTGGGCCTTCAGGAAAACGTTCACGATACAGCCTTGCAGCTGATTTTGCCTTACGCCCAAATACACCCTAAATTAACAACATCTCGCAATACTCGTTAATGCCAAATTTTTCCATAACTCTCAGCTTTACCGTACAACCCAGCAGAAACATCCTTTTTATAGTAGTAGTCTCTGGTGAACATGTATGACGTTCCATCATCATTTGCATAAAACATGAAATCCATGTGATTTTTATACCAGACATGGTTCAGTTGTGTGTTTGAAGAGACGATTTTGCAAGATCAACCGAAAGTTTTCTTGGTTTGTGGAGACATTCAGTAAAGCACGCAACCGGTGGGGACAGAACCACGGTCCTCATGAATGCAAATTGCGTGCTTTTCCCCTGAGCCATAACAGTGGCTGGTATTAGGTCCATAAGGTTCTTCACGCATCGCTCAAGTTTCACGGCGCCGTAGTGTTGAAAATCACATTTAAACAAATGTTCATTTTTTTACATTATGTTTTGAGTATTAATGTGCGCATGGTTTCGCCCCCCCCCCCCCTCTTTCGTACTAAATCGAGAGTGCTCTACATTTTCTAAATGACTTTTCTCGCGTATCTTTCACCATTTACGAGATAGGACCGCTAATTCCAAAATTTACCGATAGATGGCGTTGTAAGTTGTCTCATCGAGTAGCGCATAGCCTTTTTACTATACCTAGACACCAACTTTATGACCTAAGCTGTCAGCGTTTAGAAGCAGGGGGGGTAACGGATATAAGTGGGAACCCTATATGTATGACTCCTTATGAAAATTTTAAAGGCGAAACCTTTGACTAGACCTTATTTCCTGAAATTCGATACATTTTACTTTAATACGCGAGGAACGACGGCAAAATAATTCCGGGTGGTTACTTTTTTTCCCGCGACAGTACACCGCCGAATCGCATAAATTGGCGTGCATTTCCAATCTAGACATGGACTGGAATTACCTAAAGTTTCAGCTAACATTATTAAATTATGACCTTCGATTGCTTAAAAATCGTTTGAAGGCCCGATAAAAAATATTTAATGCTAGAAATAAAAGAAGAAATGGCAATGTCAAAATCCTAAAAAATCCTATATGATAGTTTTGTGCGTTTGCCATCGCTTTTATTTATTCATTTTTTAACCATTTATTGTATATATTTATAATCATCAGATGGACTTTTATTAACCGTAGTAGTCTGTTGTCTAAAGCTCATAAGATGCTTCCTTAACTTTCAAATACGTTAGTAGATGGCAGCACCAAATATATCGTGAGCAAGAAAATATTTGTTAATTATTTTTATATATGTTAATTATATAATAATTTTTTGTTAATTATTTAAATATATGGCCTACTAGTGCATTTCTCAGATACGCGTGCCAGCTGGAAGGTTAAATGTTTGAAGACTCACTTTTAGCGTATCGAACTCTCAGTTTTAAACATTGCAAAAAATGAATTATATAATCACATTTGTTCCTTATAAACCAATTATAACTGTCTATAAGGGGTAAATGTGTTTCATCTGTCTAAGAGTCAACTGAACACTAGGCTGTCCGATCTCTGCAGGTTTCATATCAACCAACAATAATTGCATTATAGGTTAAATAATAATATATTATAGTTTCATTAAGAACTTTTAACAGTTTAAACCCTTCAAAATGTTAGGAAAGAAAATCTTTGTATGAACCCTTGACAACTTCTGTTATTCATTAAACAAGGAAATTACATTTTATTTTTATTTATTTATTCTTCGAAGAAAAATTTATCTCTATAAAATTTCTGAAGACCATTTCTCCAGAATCAACGAAACCGAATTTTAGAACTTTTAATTTGGTTTTTAAAAAATGGTAAATTATTTGCATTCGGGTACTGTTGCATTGTAAACGCTAGTTTTTTATTTGAATTTCAAATATTACATCTTTTTGAAACCATCGTTCTTGATTTAAAATGCAATCGATTTAAATACTAAGGGTTACTGAAGAAACTCTATTTGAGATAATTTTTAGAACAAAATTTTGATTGATAAATGAAAAATGTTTTTATAATTTTTATAGCAGGATTCCATTCAGTAACGCTTGCTGGACTTATCAGTGACTGCTCTTTAATTCTGAAACATGCAGAACTGCAAGTCAAATTTCTCAAAGGTTGAAATACATCCCCTGCCTTAAAAACTTTTAACGTCTCTCATTTCGACTTAATTTATTTTATTTATCGAAAACATTGTTGTTCTTTGTAAAGACAAGTTTTGGGATAAATTCTGTTTTTTGAGAGTTTATTGATATTAATCTTTTTCTACTAATTAAAGGCATGCAAAATATTTTATTGTCCTTGCTAGTAATTTTACAATAAAGTTTTTTTGAATTTCTCTTATCGAATAGCAATACACGCTGCTCCATTTACACATTGACATTTTATGAAATAGACTTGTACACTTTGAATAGGCTATTAAAGGTAAACAATTTTGTTTCAAAATATACTATATGCTGGGATGCTACTGCATGTATATGTTTCAAAAATTACGGAGAAGAAAGATGAAAACATTCTATTAGTACCTTCATCGTGTTAAAAGAGCTTAAAGAGTCTAATGATTTCCAACCGAAGATTATTATAGAAGCCTTCTTAACTCTTGAATAATTTTTGGCAGAATAAATGGAATGGCTCGAATAAAGAATTATAATTATCGAAAGATCCAAATGATGTTTATAATTTTGTGTTATTTCAGATTCGATTATTTGAGATTTATATTTAAATAATAATAAATTGATTAAAACGAAACTTTCGTGCAATTTCCGTTCCTAAACATTCAACTACCATGTTACAATATGTGTTTCGCAGACCCCTCCCGATGGAGGTACGCACTATCACTGGTGGAGATCACCTCGAACCCACTATTACTATACCCACCAGGGAAGCGAGAACCGACTTTCTTATTCTGCGGCTTCTCATTTATGTACTCGCGGTGTCCCTCGGTGGGAGACTCGTGTTTTATAACCGAGAAAAAAAATCGTCTGTAAAGAAACCACTCTCTGTAGACGAAATAAACGATAATAAGAAGTACAAAACTAGCCTTCGACAGCAATGATTTAATTTCATTTATTTTATAAATTTCCTTTTCGAAATTAAAGTAAGCTATTTGGGCTCAGAATTTTTTTCTCAAATGAGTTTCAGAATTTTTCTATTTGTTTAAGGTATCTGACTACGTGCGGGAACGAATTTTTGAAAAAGCGCTCTAATGTGCAATTTCAGTTCATTTTCTGACTCAATATGATTCAAAACAACCATTAATACCAGTCAGGAAATTTTATGTCACTTGAGATTCAGTAAAATGGGATAATTTAGGTAAAAAAGGGGTAAAATTAGAGCAAAAAGTAAAACACTCTAGCAGAAATTTTAATCCATATATTCAAATTATTTCTCTACACAGCACATTTACAGCTATGGTGAAGACAATGAACTAGGATCTAAGAAATACTTGCATTTACAGGAAAATTATGGCCAGTCGAGTATTCTCTTATTCAAAATTTCACAAAATGCATAGGTATAATCAACATTAGGCAGCTCTAAATCAAAAACTATTCATCTCAAAACTATATGTCTAGTTCATTGCCTTTACTACACTTAAGACAACATATATACAAAATGTCAAGGAAATATCTAAATAATGTTTTGAGATATCGTGTTTTGTGTAAGTGACTTTTGACGAAATATAAGTTTTCCAAAAAACGCGTTTAAAGTTTTAATTTGCTTTTCATTAAAAATATATTTATTTAACTTCTTTTGAAATTTGTAACATTTGTAGGATATACCTTCTTTATTCAGAATCTTATCACATTTTTTCATTCTGAGAGCCCGTAATTTTTTTCTGGCGTTTTTATATTCCTGCCAAAGACTGTCTATTAGAAGTGACGATTCTATGGTTATTGAGGTTAAGATATTATTTCAATGTATATGTTGGCCAGGAATTGTTCCCAGTTCATGAAATACTCTTTTAAGACCATAAAATCAATCATTAAACAACTAAGCTATCGATGTCCCAAAACGTGAATTTTGTAACTCCACAAATGTGCATTTTGGCAAAAATGTTCATAGTAGCTTGTCGAAACTCAAAATGTTATTCAAATTGACATGACTTGCAGATAGAGTGTATAATTAATCGAAATAAAAAAAAAGCAAATTAATTTATACGTCAGAGTGCGGTGTATTGGGTATAACAAGGGAAAACAGCCAACTTCCGGTTTCGTTTTTAGCTACCATGCTTTATAAAAAATTCTATATCTCCGTTTCTATTCATCGTAAAAATAAAATAAACTCAGATTTAGAAAGCTAAATAAATGGGCTTTAAAGTAAAACCATAAAAAAATTTTGTGAATTTCGACCCAAAACCGTCTTTTAGACATATTCAGATACTTAACAGATTAGAGATGTTACACCTGATTAGCGCTCCTTTATTAAACATGAAAGATACAGTGCAAAAATAATATGCATTTTGAAAAATCATAACATGTGAATACATGGATTTTGAGTTTACTTGTTTCATGTTTTAAAGATTGAATTTTATAATCGGTTTTCCATTCACTTCTTCGAGGCCCTGAGTTTTGAAATTTTCTGCGCTTTTGTGTTCTCGATGGCAGTACGCTATTTTAATATATCCAGAGCGTAATTATCCGTCTACTGATTCTTTAACTGAATATTTATTCCATAGCCAGGCGCCGCATGGAAGTGAATTTGTGAAAAAATTGATTTCAAGCTTTCATAATGTTTATAATAACGAACACAAAATTAAAGACTAGAAATAAAAAAAAATAATAAAGAAAATAAATTCTGCATTTTAGAACACTTACAAAAGTTCGTTTTAAAAAATTTATTTTCATTAAATTTTTTACTTATTTTAATGGATTTTACTCATAATTGAACTATGAATCAAAATGTTGTCTATATATTTTGTTGAATTTGTTTACGGAATAAAAGAATACTCAATATTATTACTATAAATACTTTAATGGGCAAATTTATGAATTAAAATTCATTTGTAAGTACGAATCTGCACTTAAAAATGAGAACTGTTTATCAAATTTATACATGAGACGCGTCTCAGTAATACTGCAAGATTAGATGTGTTGTGTGCATTTCATCTAATACTTAATTTATCATTTTCGTAGTGAAGTATCATATTTTTCCTAGTTTAAAAGATTGGTAACTGTATTTTAGAAATTTTTATTTGGTTTTATTTTAAAGCTTTAAAATCTCTTTATTCGCGTAATATTATACTGAAAACGCTATTTTTATATATTTGAATTTGATATATCACTACTCTCTGAAATGATCACTCAGGTTTCTTAATGGTAACTGAATAAACCTATATCTGCAATGACTTTTAAAGCAATATTTTGATCCATAAACACAAAATGAAACGTTTTAATTTTCTTCCCAGTAATTGCATTCAGTAACGTTTACTGGACTTAACAGTGACTGCTATTCAACTCAGAAACAAAAAGAAATGAAAAAGAAATATCTCAAAGGTTTAAAAACAGCCAATACCCTAAGAATCGTTACTTTTCGGTTTCATCTATTTTGTTTTCCCAAATTATGGATGTCTTTTATAGAAGAGGAGTTTTGTGATGAATTCTGCTTTTTGAATTATTATTTCTATAGATTCCTTTTTCTGCCATTTAGAAGGCTTATAAAATATTTCATTGTCCATTGGCAAGAATTTTACAATGAAGTATGTCGAATTTCTGTTTTCGAAATCTCTGTTTTGGTTTGAAATTGAACATTTAAATTTTTTATACGTTTCTTAACTCGTGATGTTTTTGAGTAACTGAATGCAGAAATATAATTTATGAGTGGTGCATATCATTTCGAATAATACTGAGACATTTGAGATTTAAATATTTCTGATTTCCCATTTAAGATTCCATGTGCACATGTTAAATTTTGATAAATTGGTGCTATATCTTTTATTAAATTTTCACGTTACAAAACGGCGAAAATTACAATACATGAACATTCATCAAATGAAAAAAAACTATAATTATAGTGTTAGACATAGACTCATAAATTTCTTCCGAAATAATTTAATAAATGTTGCTTGAACAGATTTACCTTAGAATCATTCACACACGTTATCAATTTCTGAAAATAGTTTAGATAGAAACCAAATTTACATGTGCATAAACGCGTTTATAAAGGTATTACCAATATTTTAACACCAATATACCCCGGATATAAATATTTATTTTTCAACTAATACCATCAATAGTTTGTGTTTAATACTTTCTGAGCTGGTATTGGTGAACATAAATTACTGTTGTCATTAGATGTGACCTGATACACCGTATGGTTCGAGTACGAATGTAACTTTTAGAGGGCAAAGCAAGGTTAGTTCCAATTCTGTGTAGAAAGTAATGCTTTATTGAAAATTAAAATTTCTTTGAGAGGTTCTGCTTCAGACAGTTATTTTAATATATGGTTATCGCCTATGAAAGCAAATTTAGGGAGAAAGAGTATATGAAATTTAAATAATCAGAGACCTCTTCATATAAGTAGAAACATTTTCTTTTTATGACTAAAATATATTGTAAATTTTTTTTTCCAAAATCTTAGTGAAATTTGTGGTCAGAAAATTTCATTTCCAAAATTAATTTTTTCCACACCCTTGATATAGGACAATTAGTTATTATTTCCATGCTTTTATATGCTAAGTTTGTTTCTTTCGCTAAACGATGCAACCAAGTATAATTGTCTTAACTAGTAATAAAGGATTTTTGTTTTGTACTGAATATTCTATTGCTTATCTTTAAATATTAATTTCTTCTGCATTGAGTATACTTATGTGTTGTTTCACCCGATTTAGATACTTTATAAAGAAATTCCTCATATCATATCTTATGCCATATGCTGTATGCTTACATTCATAATTATTATTCCATCAATCGTGGGGTATTTACCCACCACACATCACTGCTCAAAACACTACATGTGTTAAATTTTCACTTCGTTCGGCAGTTGCTGTGTAAATATTGTATTAAAGAGATCCATAATTAAACTACATATTAATACGAGACATTAATTTTATGATTTTATACCGACGTTTTCACGAAAAAACTACGGCGCAGACCCAAACTGCGAATTTCTAAAGTTTTTTTTTCTTATCCATTTGTCTAATTCTCAGTTGTGTAGACTACAACAGCGCCTTATTTTCCCTATCGACACCATTCGGAACTAATCTTTTATACTGTATCTTTTTCCTATGATGTCGCTGGTCCCCTACAAATTTGAGGGACGGGGCATTTCAGCTATTAGATCGAACTGCAGATGGCTCTGATTAGTGTCAGTTTACAAAAAGCAGCCTGTATAATATAAGAAGGTCTGGTAGACAATAAAACATATACTTGTCAGTATAGTATCCAGGGAAAATACGACTATTTGTTCAATTGAAACATCTGAAAACACCATTCAGAGAAGAATAAGAAATTCTAAAATAATAATTTTCAAGAAAATATTGAAGAGGCTAAATTTGAAACCACACCAAAAAATGGCACAGCAGAACTATATTAAGCAAATTGTGTATTTGCGTTAAACGGTTTTCAACCATATTATTTCACTTCACGAGAAAAAGTGTTATTTCGATGCACACAATGGATATAAATTTTACTGGTAAGATTTAAAAAGTGAGCTAAAAATTATTTCGTGTAGTCATCAAGATGTAGGATCAGTAATGACTTGGAGTGGCTTTTGATTTAATGGTCAAACGTTCGTTTTCTTTTCCATGAAAGAGTTGAACTATAAGGAATAACAGCAACTATAAGAGCATCAGTTGATTCCAGAGTTGGAATTGCTGAGAGAATCCTATTAGGCTCTTCAGCACGACGGAGAATTGGTTTATATTGAAACTCGACGAAACTGTGATTTTACCAGAATGTTATCAATAGTATTTTCTGTCCTGCACTTAATTCAGAACATGATCTTACAAAGAATCTGCGGGGAAGAATCAAGATTAGAAGTGAATGAATATGCTTTGAGATCTCTTCCACTATTTTAATTCAATCTCTTTTTATATATAAAATTTTTCCACTTGGAAAAAAACGGAGTCGCTAGCGTTTTCAACGTTTCTTTAATTTAAAGCTTGGTCTTTTATGTCCGGGCTGGTAAACGAAAGATAAAATAGAAGTCTTATCTTCTGAAGGATTAGGAAGTAGACGATGAGGTTCTATTTACTTCTAATTTTGAGGTTACAGCTCCATCTGTTAGCTCTATGAATGTATACAATTTGGAAACGGGTTGAAGGAAAAACAATCATCAGAATTATACATTTCAATTATTGGACTACAGGGGAAGCGATGTTAACTTGGAGAAAAATTTATTGCTATCTTAATACAACGAGTTTTCTGTTTTGTTTAATTACATTAAAAACCTTTAACATTCCTATTTCCGGTTTAACGCTAAGTGAATGGAATCTTCAGAGAGGAAGTCAAAAAGAGCTGCAAATAAAGTAAAGGCTTTTTAATGTATGTAAACAGAACAGATAACTCGTATGTAAGAGATAATAGACAGAGAACACATTACGGAGTTTGATGACAGACCACAACGCTGCCAGCTTATATACACAAAACTAGTCACTTTGATTTCTGCATTGATCTATTTAGACCAGGATACAAAGAAAGAAAAATGGCCGTGCCTCCAATTAATTCGCGGATCTATTATCACCAATGCCTCATGAAACTTTACACTACTGATAAATCCTCTCATCAGTACAACAGTGTTTGTCCGGGAGAATTTTAATTAACTGAAATTATTCCCAACAATGCATTCCAAGCTTGAATGTGCAATTCGGACTGACCGACGACAATTTTTTTTTCATCCACGACGAATCCTGCAGATAGTAAAATTACATGCTTCTTATTATTTATTAAGAATTACAAATTTCTTGCAATCATTGTTATTCCTAGTTACTTTGGATAACCTTGTGTCCACATTTTGTTCAGTGTTGTAAAATGATACGCCAGAAAACTTCTCCACCTGTTCGGATTCTCCCATAATTGCAGGCATAGTGGTAACTCATTTAGCAAATGTGCTTATCGGTAATCTCCCTTCCGTGAGTTAAACCTCCAGTACTTTTCATAGTTCTCATCAGTGTCTGTTCGATGGTGGGTTAAGGGGAGTCAGCCTCTCTCACATAATAGGAGGAAGAGTAGTAGAAAAATTCATCGGTATAGGTGATGTTTTTGTAGTTGGCAAAGTCTGACTTATGAATGTCCCAAGCTGAAAATGGAACCGGTCTTCTAAGAAGCCTTCTAAATGAATTGGATCAGGATGGATTGAGTTGCTGGTGAATGTCCAGCTTAAGGAACTGATCTTCTAAGAGGGTGATCTTAATACGCTCAAAGATTTCTTTTGGTGCAGGATTTAGGGGTCTATTCTGGTAACCCCGGTTGGGTTGGGAGTTGGGTTGGGTTCCGCACGTTAACGACGGAACCCAACCGGGGGTACCAAAACAGACCCCTACATTCTGTATCATATAGAAAAAGCTCTAAGTTTCGTATGATGCATTTTACATCCGAAAAAAGAGGTCAAAATTCCAAAATATACTATTTTTGCAAAAAAAGCTAATGAATGTTTTTTTGAACTCGCATTGTGCCTAAACTACTTTATCTAATTTCAAAAATGGAAGTAACATTTGACGCAGAATTTTATGAGCTTTAACTTTTGAATGTGCAAAAGTTTTCAGAAATGTGTTATTTGTGAGTTATTGTCTAAAAATGGAAAAGATGCCAAACATTTTGGGAGTTTCGGGACTCCTCTCCTGGAGCACTATCTGAAAATTGGAGCAAACTTCAAATAACTCTTTTCACATGTAAATAAAGGAATTAAAACTGTTTCCAGTTTTAAGGGAATTAATTGGAGGGACGGCCGTTTTTTGGTCTTAGTTTCCTGGCCTACTAGTGTATTTCTAACATACGTGAGTCTGCTGGAAGGTTACTTGTTTTAAAGTTTCACTTTTTGACGTACCGATCTCTCGGTTTCAAAGATTTTAAAAAACTATTTGACTTTTTTCGGTCCATTTATAATTGCTTTTAGGGTAAAATGTGTTAAATCTTAAAAAGAGTCAACTGAACACTAGACATCCCGATCCCTGCAGGTTTCATATCAGCCAACCAACAATAATTGCATTATAGGTTAAATAATAAAATATTATATTTTCATTAAGAAATTTAACAGTTTAAAACCTTAAAAATGTTAGAAAAGAAAATCTTTGTATGAACCCTTGAAAATTTCTGTGAATAATTAAGCAAGGAAATTATATTTTATTTTGATTTATTTATTCTTCGAAGAAAAATTGTATCTGCATAAAATTTTTAAAGACCATTTCTCCAAAATCAGCGAAACCGGATTTTAAAACTTTTAATTTGGTTTTTGTTTAAAAATGATAAAATATCTGCATTCCTGTACTTTTGGATTGGAAACTATATTTTTTTATATTTGAATTTGAAATATAACTTCTTTCTGAAACTATAATTCAGCGCTCTTGATATGCAATGCAATCGATTTGAATCCTAAGGTCTACTGAAGAAGCTCCACATAAGATAATTTTTAAAACAAAATTTTTATTAATAAATGAAAAATATTTTTATAATTTTTATAGAAAGATTACATTCAGTAACGTTTGCTGGACTTATCAGTGACTGCTCTTCAATCTAGAAACAAACGGAACTGCAAATTAAATTTCTGAAAGTTTGAAATACAGCCCCAACCTTAAAAAATTTTAATGTCTCTCATTTCGGCTTAATTTTTCTTTTTTTTCCAAAACATGGTTGTTCTTTATATACGCGGGTTCAAGAATAAATTCTGTTTTTTAAGTGTTTATTTGTAATAATAATTTTTCTATTAATTGAAAGGCTTGGAAAATATTTGATTACAATTGGTAGTCATTTTACAATGAAGTTTCCTGGATTTCTCTTTTCGAATAGAAAAACATGCTGTTCCAAATGCGCACCGAGATTGACAATTTATGAAATAATCTTCTACGCTTTGAAATAGCCATTTCTGGTATACTATTCTGTTTCAAAATATACTATATGCTGGGATGCTACTGGATGTATATGTTTCAAAAGTTACGGAGAAGAAAGATGCAAATATTCTATTCTTAATCGCGTTGAAAGAGCTTAAAGAGTCGAATGATTTCCAACCGAAAATTATTATAGAAGCTTCCTTAACTTCTGAATATTTTTAGCCAGAATTAATGGAATGACTTGAATAAAGAATTATAATTATCGAAAGATGTAAATGATTTTGCAATAATGTTTAGACATTTAAGATTCGCATATTTGAGATTAATATTTAATAAATAATAAATTTATTTAAACGAAACTCTCGGGCATTTTCCTTTCCAGAACTTTGAAGTACAATGTTACAAAATGGTGTTTCGCAATAAATGAAACGGCAATGCAGAAAATGCATGAACGTTCGTCAATTGAAAAGAGAACAATTTTTCTACTCTTAAGGTCGCTCTAAGGGTGTTTGAAAGATTGTCAATTTGCTTACGAATTGACTTTAACTCGGTATTGCTTGAACATACTTTTTTTAAAAGCTTTCGCATTTTACTTATTTTTCCAGTAATAGTTTCAACAGTAAAGGACGTAGATAAAAAGAAGCATTTGGATGAAAATAATCGTGTTTATATTAGTTTTACCGCTATTTTGAATAAATGTTTTCATTATAAAAATTAACTAAAACAATCTTATATAATTGACCTGCATATCTAAAGACGGAATTTTTCTGTGCCCGATTGGAGAAAAAATTAGAGTTCCTGTTATTTTCATTTCAGTGAAGAGCGATGTCATTCCGTTTTTTATTTTATTCTGATTTTGAGGTTTCTGAGCTATCTGTTAGATTAGTGGATGTTTTTATATAATCTATTTTGAAACGGGTAGTAGGATGGAATTCCATCAGAATTATATATTTCAAACATTGGACACGATGTTAAAAATTATACAACAACTCAATTTGTATTTTTAAGAATGGTACAGGTTGCATAGATGTTGACTCCAATAATAATGCCATGTTACCTCAACAATAAATAGTTTATTAACAGCATTAAAACACAACCATAATGCCGGCCTTCATACTGCACATTAGGGCGGCCCGAAAAAATCGAAGTTTATTACATCTTATTGCGGTAATGTGGAAACGTTGCGAACTCCCATCATTAAAAAATGTATAAAATCTTATAACTCTGAATTGATATCGTCTGTCGCCTCAATGAGCAGAAAGTTGAGAAAATTGGACTAAAAATGGTCAAAACTCAAAAATTGATAAAAAAAATATCACAGACTTAGTTGATCTCTTTGCCGTAGTGCTTAAAAGCTACTATTTATTAACAATAGCATTTTTTTAAAAAATTTAGAATTATAGGTTAATATCTTCTTCCGCCTCAACGGCGCTGAAAATTGGAAATTAAAGGCGAATTTTTTAATAATTACTCGTTTTACTTATATCATTTTAATTCTAATAGAAACTTGATTCAACCTTTGAAACATACTAAATTACAAAAGCATTATTAAAAAATTAAAAGCCTCATAAATAACAGAAAAACTGTACGAGACTTTTCTCCTTAACGAATAAATGAGCACTGGAATAATCAAAATATCATCCCCAATGAACAATTCGGCTTCAGAGAAAGACACAGCTGTACTCATCAATTTCTTCGTGTTACCAACAAAATTGTTGACGGATTTAATGTCAAACATTACTCTAGTGGTGTTTTCTTGGATGTAAGGAAGGCTTTCGATCGTATGTGGTATCAACGCTTGATTGTCAAACTGATCACCTACAAATTAACTGACTACCTGATCTTAATTCTGCGTAATTTCCAAACTGACAAGAAATTCCAAGTCCGTGTCAATTACACTCTGTCGTCAGTGGGCAACATACAAGAAAGGACACCACAAGAAAGCTCCCTCAGTCCGACTCTTTATAACATCTTCAACTCGGGCTTTCCCCAGAATGAGATGATCCCCAACTGCCTTTTCGCATACGACTCCGCCATCCTCACACAAGGAAGAAACATAAAATTCGAAATCCAGACACTTCAAGTTCAACTACGCAGAATTGAATATTGGTGCACCAACTGGAGAGTAGCAACAAACACTAAAAAAATAAAGCCATAATGTTCCGGAGAGGTCACTCTAATAAAGTTCTCAAGCATCTCACTTTCTTTGACAATGAACTCTCATGGGAAAGTCAAGTTAAATATCTTGGCTTAATTTTCGACAGCGAACCAACTTTTAGACAACACACCAAATATAATAATGATAACTTCTACAACAAAGTTCATCGAATCATTCCACTCATAGGGCGCCACTCTCCTCTCTCACTTAACAACAAAGTGCTTCTTTTTAAACACGTTCTGAGGCCTATTCTTTCGTACTCTGCCCAGATTCGGGGTTTAAAGGCTAACACTCACCAAAAGAAAATCCAAACCCTACAAAATAAAATTCTCAGAAATATGACCAGTGATCCCTGGTTCTGACGAACGAAATCATCCATAAAGATCTACATATTGAAAGTATAGAAGACCACATCATGAAGCTATCAAAAAATTCTTTATCCTAATTGCAGAGCACAAAAATACGCTTATCAATAGTCAAATCGAATAGGCTCAAAATAATGGCAAATATCTCTATCCATATTCAACTACGAAATGGCCTCTGCCACTGAAGCCTCCTTAACTTCTGGACTCTCAAACTCATCCCCATTTGGTGACTCTTCAAACTTAGAAACTGAACCCTTTTCAAACTCATAAATTCTATTTCTCCTGGTTTACATAGCCAAATCTCATTCACTTTGTAGCATTATCCCATGTTTGTTCCCCTTCTTAAATTATAAGCACGCAGACTGAGACAAAAGAAGTTTGACAAAGCTACAGCCCGTACTCTAAAACCCGCTAATGTCTCTCGTTTCGGTTTCATTTAATCTGTTTTTTCCAAAACATAATATTCTCCACAAAGATAGGGAATGTAAAGATTTCAGCTTTTTTTAGTTATTATTTGTATACAATTCTTTTCTATTTATAAGGCTTGTAAAATAAATTATTTTCCTTTGGTAAACATTTTGCAATGCAGTTTGTTGAAACTCTCTTTTCGAAAAGAGATACATGGTGCTCCAAATACACACCGAAAATTTAAGCGCCACCTACGCTTTGAAATGGACATTTACAGATAAACTATGTTGTTTCAAAAAATACTATGCGTTTTTGCATACTATTACATGTATAATATGTTTCGAAACTCATGGCAAAGGAAGATTCAAATGTGCAAGTGATACTTACATCGCTAGAAAATATCTTTACGAGTCAGAAGATTTTGAACCGTACAATTAAATGTCTTGTAGCACTTTCTTTACTCTTCATATATTTAAGCCAGAATTAATGCAATGATCCGAATGCAGAATTTTAGTTTGTGCATGGTGCACATGATTTCGAATAATATTGAGACATTTCAGATTCAAATATTTCAGATAAATATTTAAATATTATTAAATTAAATAAAACGAAACTGCTTTTTTTACTCTCCATTTTAGAGCTATGTTAGTATGATAATTTTTATGAAATTCGAGAACTTTCTTCTCGTAAACTGTCAACTACTATTTTAAAAATAGTGTTTTGCAATAAAGGAAATTGAAACGCAAGAACATTCATCAATTGAAAAGAGTGCAATTATTATCGACTAAACGCCAGTTAGAGATTGACATTTTGCTTACGAAATAATTCAGTAAGTATTACTTGAACAAAGTTTCTTTAGGATCATTCACACTTATATTCATTTTGCATACATTGCTTGTACATGAAAAGAAATAGAAATAAACATTAGATGTGAATGAACGTCCTCATATAGGAGCCCACACCCTACTTGGCTCCGGTCGCTACGCCATTGAGTTACTTGCATTCTGAAAATGGGACACTCCAGTGTCCCGAGGATGTGCTTGGGACAGACTATTTAAAAACGGGATGTTCAAAATGGGATGTATGGTCGCCTTAGATGTAAGCCTCCACGTTTAAAGGACTCACAATTCTACATGACATATCACAGTGACGTCACATGGAATCGTACCTTTGTTGCAGCTTGCTTTCCCCTACGATTAGTGTGAATAAGTCAATTATCTGCGGACTATTTCAAGACAAAATTCCGATGAAAATTTAGCATTTGCTCAGTGTTCTTGCCCTTGAAAATTTTTTATTAGACCATAACTTCAAATCATGAAATGTTAGTAACATAGTTTGTTTTTTTAAAAATATGGATGGTTAATTTGAAACACTTCTTTCAAAAGAGAGTTAGTTTTAATGTGATTGATGAGGAGGGATGCTCTTTTCTTTTAATGTAAAGCTTGCCTCAACAGTAAGGATGAAAAGTTTTGAGGGCAAATTTAATGATACTATTATTTAATATACAATATTAATATAAAATTATGAAAAATATACTGTGGCGATATAGAGAAAACTTTAAAAAACAATTAATTAAACCCAAGCACTGTTTTGTTTTTCAATATATTGACTAATAATTGAAGAGAATGCGGGTGTGTGCATGTGTTGGTACTCTACAGGTCAGACCTCTGGACCTGGAACAAAGAAATTTCGCACAAACATTTTGGAGAAAGGGAATGTGCATCTCGGAGACATTTTTTTGAAATTTTAATTAATTAGAAATTAAGTGAACTTCTGGACATTTTCTTTGAATGTCTTTCAATACTATTAGAACACAAAAATGACTTTAACAACATATAAAAAATTATTTTATCAATGCTATCAATTAAGTTACCATACAATTTTTTTCCTCTAATTTTAGCAATTTTTAAAATTATTTTAATCATAATTTACAACAACACTTTTAATAGTAGTGATAAAATTGCAATCGTTTTTATTTTTTAAAAAAATATTTGATTTTGCGTTTCTCTTCCAATGTTGAAAGCTAAGGTTTATATCCTAACAGATTATGCTTTGTTTTTATATTTCAACAATTTTTTCTGTGAATTCTGTAATCAAAGTCCTTTGAGATAGTAAGTATGTTAGGAAACTTTCCCAGCAAACTGAATGATTATGGTTGCTATTTTTTAAAATTCTTTTTAATGACATGTTTTAATACAGTTAATATAGTGCTGGACAAAAAATGTGACGTGCCATTTTAAGGCTGACAACAAATGCATATTTTGCATCGGTATCATCGCCGTCTCGGTATTTTAACTTGTGTTTAGAGATATTCGCGTTTTTAGCTTTTTGCATAAGGAAAAGGAAAGTGAAGTCGGCAATTAGAAGTTTCCAAATAGATATTAGATAAAGCGTCTACACTTGGCTACATTAGGGACGTTCATATAGACAATGAACAGAACGGGTGCAGGGCTACTAAAAGAATACGGATTAAATGTGTATCACAATTCGAAGTTAAAAACCTGTTTGTTGAGAGAATCATCTATATCAAATTCTTCATAAGAAATTCAATTGAAATTAAATTCCCGAAAAACAAGCTGGTCACCGAAGGCTGCTAGTTAGTTTAATAAAATAAATTGTAGTCCAGTCATTAGGCGCTGAAAAGGGGTGGTTTGAAACAAATTCTGGTGGAGTTGTGTTTTTTGGCTCCTTTATGTTTTTTTGGGTGCTGATTACGAATCTGAGGTTTGCCAGCAAAATTTGTTTATTGGAATGTTAGTTATAGCCTAAAAAAATTGAAAAAAAAAAACGGAATTTCCCTCTGTTTTTTGCTTTAAACTCAAAAACTAACACCTTTGTATATCGTCATGATGCATAAAAATAATCAGTACAAAAGTTCCTATAGTTTAGATCTGTATAACTGTTTTCGTTACGCGTACCGTTTAAGAGCTATAACTGGCTGAAGTGTTACGAATGTTTCACTTACCTGCTAGCGCTTATTGAACAACCACAAACCATCCTATTTGCATGCACAAAATTATCCATCTTACTAAATAAATTTCTGCTCAATTAATATATCTTTTCTATCGTAAAGTACCTTGCACAAATTCAGTTTTTATGAGTTATGTTATTAAAGTTATTATATTATGAATACTAACACAATCTGCACAAAAGTTCCTCTAAATCTCTCTACCTTAAAATGTTACCTTATTTCCATTCTATCGGTCACTTTTCTTATGCCAAGTGTGCCCATTTATATTTTCAAGATATGAAGGACTTGAAGAGTACAATGTGTCAAAAGAATTTGAAAAGTTTACAACTCAAAGTAACTTCACTATTCGGAGGACATTCATATTCTGGTCTGGCACATGAAGTGATATAACTATGCAACAGTCATTAATGAAAAACAGGAAAACATTTGAGGGCCTCCCTCATCGCCATGGTTTCAGTGATAGTCTACTGGCTAGGTGAACGCAGGAGACGACAGCGCTCCAACATATTTGTATGGAATTGAAAAATTCTGCGGTGTTGATTTGACCAGCTCTGATTAACATTTAGGATTCAATGACCCAAGAATTCAGCGAGGTATGGATCATTGCAGGAAAATAGTGGAGTAGTTCAAGGACTATAATCCTTTCTCTGAAAATTACAACTTGATTAAAATAAGCAATGGAGTTGTCGGATAGTCAGGTATCAATTGTCACATGACAGATTTGAAAGTTTTAATTGGTATCAAAAAATTAAAGGAAGTAATTTTCAAACTGTGAAATTCAAAAGAAATGACAGAGAGCAACCACTAACTCTAGTCATTGCTTTATTGTTCTAGTCATTTTCGATGTGTATCCTGAAAATGAAATAGTAGGAGGCAAAAGTAGGCTGCAACTAAATGTGCAGAAAGTGCCAGAAGATCACGGAAAAAGATGTCATATGAAGTGAAGGTTGATGAAACGATGATATACCAATTGATTCGCCAAAAAATTCCTGCACATATCGAAACACAAGGATCGACACAACTGAACGACAAGCTTCAAGGACAACTAGCTTCTAAAAAGTTAACGTTATATTCATAGTGCTGGAGCATTATTCTATTAAATTTAAAAGCAAACTTGCGGGACATCTTAACAATTTTCATTCATGTTAATAAACGAAGACTAAAAGGGGTAAATGTTACTATGGCTAAACTCATCTTAAATTTTGTGCTGGAGAAATTCTCAGATACGTACTAATATCGAATTATCGCTGTTTCACCAACGGAGGCGGCCTCTTTTCTGCATTTATATAAAAAAATTTAAAAAATTGGTGAATTTGAAAAAAATTTAAGATGAAATAATATACAGAAAATGAAAAATAATTTTCTGTAAGACTTTATTACAACATTTTCTCTATATTCCTTCTTTTTACTGATTATGCGATACTTAAACAGGTCTGCTGTTAAAATGTTACTACAGATTAACTGTTGAAAATTCAGAATGAATCATAAAATTAATCGCCCAAATTCAACGGTCATATTGAAATTGCCAAATATTAATTATCTTCCCATCCAGTTGCTAGAACAAGAAACGTCAAAGATAAAGAAGGAAAACATCGCATTTTGCAGGAACTAACCCAATAAATTTACTCAAGATGAAGTACAGACCATCAATTGAACATTAGTGGGAGAACCTGGGTCCGGGACCGCAATCTCTTTTCCATTGAAGTTTCTTCCATGTTTTTTCGCCATTGTGAATTTAATTTGAAATGGGAATTTAATAATGATTAGAAGGAATAAAGGTTTTAAATTGAAGTCGATAAAATTAAAATAAAGAAAGAAAGAAAATAAGAGGCAGGATTTAAAGTATTAATAGTTATGATGGCCCAGATTTTGAAAGGCATGTCTAGTAGGAGGCAGGGGTCTTCAAGGGGGCGTCAAATCATCTTCCACTTATTCTTCTTAAATAATCAACAGCTTAGTAGCTACTGTTTTCTCCTTTTTCTTCAGGACATCTTTAACATTTATAACTTTTGAAAAGATCTTTTTAATCTCCTTCAATAGTTTTAGAAGGTCAGATAGTTATCTGTTTAAAAGGAAAACTATTTAACTTTGCTATATACGCACCTGTGTCTGCTCTTAGATTAGAGATAAAAACGTTGAAAATTACGAATTATTGGTAAAACTAATCGCCAGAAATTGACACGAATATTGTAAATACTAGACTTTAAACGTCACCCCTCCCTTTCAAAAATTGAAACTTACTTTGAAATTTTGTATTCGAGATATTTCCAAGCACTTGTTTATACGTTGCTAAGAACAACATCTACAGCATTTCGTCGCCCTACACCACATGTCTCTTTTTTAATTTCAAAGAGGAAGAGAATACTCAATTTTTCGCTTTTAATAATGGATATTTGTTAATTTATTTACATCTGATATCAAGAAAAGACCGCATGTTCTTACCATATGTGAAAAGAAAATATTCATTATTGGCTGCAAACGGTTTATGTATCATGCCTGTATGCAATCCTTTAAATTACAGATAGTATTGTCAATAAACATTTCATGTTAAAATTAAAGTTTTAATTTTAAAGAACGGAGATCTACGGAATATATCCCATCACGTTCTCTGAAGGCTGTTCATTTTCTGTGTCAAACACGTGCTTTAGATGACATTCTCAAGATTTACAATACTGACTTTATAAGAACTAATAAGAAAAGTGACAAGAATAAAAGATCTAAACATGCTGAAAACTGAATGGAGTGAATTATCTGATATCGCAAAAATAATGGGCCAAATGATTTACCAAAATGAAAAATAAAAAGTAATTATAATAATTTCATATTTTGATTTGTAATTACCAAAATTATTGTTAATAAGTTGTTTTATATAGTTTGATAGGAAGGAAAAAAAGATCTTAACACTATATCTTCGACTCTGTTTTTTTAATGATTAATGCATGTAATTGATACCGGGAAATAAAAAAGTACTCGTTAACTTAACTTTCTACTATATGTTTTTAAATAATTAAAATTATAAGAACTTAAATTTTAAGCATAATATCAATCTGCGTTTGATATCCTTTTCTGATTTACAACAAAAATATATAATTAACAAGAGTATTTTTTTTCTAACTTCCACAAATCATTTAAAATATTTTTTCGGTCCGTACATTTAGCTTGCTAAATTTTGTGAAAAGTGAACGCTAATTTAAGAAAAATGAAACTCGAATCAAAGAAATGAAGGCAGAAAATGTAAATAGATTAGAATTTCTACACCCAGTTAAGATCAGAAAATAATATTAATAATATAAAAAATTTATATTTTTATGCCTTGTATTTTCCACTTGCAATAAACTAGAATAAAGAATTTTTCAAACTAACATTTTATACGGCGGAACTTGACGCATATTTTTATCCTACTCGTGATGGCATCTGGTTGTAATAACAAAGAAACTAGAATAAATTTCAAATAAAAAAACATTTTTCTAGGCTGCCATCTATTAATCATTTCTGAAATTATAAATGACAACTTCTAAATTAAATCGAAAGACAATTTTTAAAAAATCAGATTTGTTCAAGAAATCATAATATATACTATATTTTTTATATATTATTGAAATTCAATGATCAAATTTTCCAAATTATTTAGATATTTCATTTTTCAGGAAACAAAAAAGTACAGGAAACAAAAAAAAACTCATTAACTTAATTTTCTTCTATAAATTAAATAATCAAAATTTTGAAATAATTCAAATGAGAAGAACTTAAATTTTAAACATGATATAAATCTGGGTTAGATATCCTTTTCTGATTAACAACAAAAATATATAATTAATAACAGTAATTTTTTCAAACTTCCACAGATTATTTAAAATATTTTTTTTTGTTTTCGTGTCTTTAGCTTGATAAATTTTTTGAAATGTGAACGCTAATTTAAGAAAAATGAAACTCGAACGAAAGAAATGAAGGCAGAAAATGTAAATAGATGAGAATTTCTACACCCAGCTGACATCCGATAATAATATTAACACTATAAAAATTTTGTATTTTTATATATTGTATTTTCCACTTGCAATAAACTCGAATAAAGAATTTTCCAAACTTAAATTCTATACAGCACAACTTGATGTATATTTTTATCCTACTCGTGATGACATTTGATTGTAGAAACAACGATTATATAATGGATTTCAAATAAAAAACATTTTGCTAGGGCTGCCATCGATTAGTCATTTCTGAAAGTCTAAATGACAACATCTAAATGAATTCGAAATAAAATTTTCAAAAAATTAGATTTGTTCAACAAATCAATATATGCAATAATTTTGTTATATAATATTGAAATTCAATGAACAAATTTTCCAAAATATTTAGATATTTCATTTTTCGAATTTCATTATCTCCAATGTGTAAAAAAGTGAGTATGGTGTCTGCCTTTTTTTTTATACAAACTTGCTATTGCAAACTTTCAAACATTTTAAAAGCTTTAGATAATTTTAAAGATAACGGTTACCCAAATAATATTTTAAAGTTAATAACTTATTTAAAAAGGATTGAAGAGCTTTTATTCTTCTGTTAATTTGGATCGAATTTTTTCTCCACAGATGGAGCTAGGTATGCTAGCCTCTAGACCTATTTTCCCTTTGTTCTAGTATGTTTCTCGAAAGCGTCATTCTAACTTCTATTTTGGCAGAAGGTGAAGTGTTTACTTATGTTTATCGGATTTGATATAAGACTTTATTAAGTTTTTCATTTTCTAAAGAGGTTTATCCTTTATTTCGGTCAATGAATAGATTCAGGCCGCAGACGGTATAATTTTGTAACTATGTAGTCATTCCCTTGACAGAAAATTTATCCATATTAGAACTCCGATGGCGAGTGGCCTTTGAAAACGTTCGCCATTTGAGTTATCTTCCATTTCTTCTATACTAATTATTTTTTATGTGTTTTAATTAATTTAATTATTAAAGCATGATTTATTGTTGTTTGATTCTGTAGTAATTCGTTAGTAAATTTTGGACAATTTTGTTGATGCAATCACTGGATGCTGCATGCGTTGACGCGCAAAAGGTGTATTGTTATCGTTATTGTTTCCTTCTTATGTATTTTTCTTTTTTCGTATTCAATTATCTGTATTTTTCTTTTTTGTATTCAATTACTTGTATTTTGTATTTTATCGGAAGTTGCAGCGTTTTTGCGCCATTCTGTCTAATACAAAATTTAATTATTTTTTAAAATATTGATATTTTTGTTAAGTTATATTAATTGTAATTGTTGATAATTCTCAGCGTAGAATACCTCTTCTACATGATGCTTACAACGTTATCATTTGAAATAGCAGTTATATTACCTTGAACCCAGAGATTTGTTATCCTCTCAATAATTTTTTTTCTTATTTATGTCAATAAGTAAGTTAAATTTGAAAAGAAATGGCATACAAATTTTTCTTCAATTTTAACATCGTTTCCCCTGTTGTCCAATAATTGAAATAAATAATTCTGAAAATTGTATTTCGTCTTACTTGTTTCCAAATAGAATATATCATACAGATAACAGATGGCCCTGAAACCTCAAAATCGGAAGTGAATCCTACCACTTCGTTTCCTTTCTAGAACATTTAGAAGATAACGACTTATTCTCTTATTTAACAGCCCGGACATAAAAGTCCAATCTTTAAATTAAAGAAAGACTACCGAATACACTCATATTGAATTTTGTTTAAGAAAGAAATTATATATAGAAAAAGAATGAATTTAAATAGTGGTAAAGCTCTTAAACACGTTCATTCACATCCAATGTTTATTTCTACTTCTTTTATTATATAAACTATGTCTGGAAAATTAGTTCAATTGTGAATGATTCCAAAGAAACTTTGTTCTGAATTATTTCGTAAGCAAAATGCCTGTCTCAAACAGGCGTTAGGTCGAAAATAATTGCGCTCTTTTCAATTCACGATTTAATTTTCTTTATTACAAAACACCATTTTTTAACACGGCAGTTGACAGTTTACGAAAAAAAATTCAAATTGCACAAAAATTATCATACAAATATAGTATCTAAAATGGAGAATTAGAAAACCAGTTTAGTTTTAATTTATTTAATAATATTTAAATATTCATTTAAAATATTTGAATCTGAAATAATTCTGTATTCAGATCATTGCATTAATTCAGGTTTAAAGATATGAAAAGAAAAGAAAGTGCTACAAGACATTGAAGTGTTCGATTGAAACCCATCTTACACGTAAATATATTTTCATGCATTGTAACTACAACTTGCACGTTTCAATCTTGCTCCGCCATGATTTTCGAAACATACATATAATAGAATGCAACAAGGCATAGTATGATTTGAAATAACATAGTATAACTGGAAATAGCCAATGGCGATTTCAAAGAATATGATGCGCTTTCAACCTCGGTATGTATTTGGAGCAACATGTAAATTGTACAAAAGGATTAAATACAAATAACGACTCAAAAAGCGGAAATCTTTGTGCTCCCTATCTTTATGAAGAACACCATGTTTTGGAAAACAAATTAAATGAAACCGAAATGAGGGACATCAGAGGGTTTCGGAGTAGGAGCTGTTGCTTTGTAAAACTTCTTTTGTAGTTCTGTTTTTGTCTGAGTTTTAAGAGCAAACACTTGATAAGTCATTAAACGTAATTGAATTTAATCCTGTTAGAAAAGCTAGAAAGAATATTTTGCGCTTATGAATTAAAATCTCTATTTAAAAATTATCACAACTAGAGTTTTCTTCAGTTACCATTAGGATTTAAATAGAGTCATCAAAAAAATTCGTATAAACAATTTACATTATCTTCAGTATTCCACTAAAATTTATTTTTTAAATTCCAAAACCAGATATGAAATTCCCTGCTTTTCACACAAATTAAATAACCAGCATAAATGACATTTATTACTAGTTTTACTAACAGAAAGTTAAGGGAATGTTGATGTGACGATTCTGATGACGACAAAAAACCAGATCTTCACATACACACTTCCCTCCTCACCCACTTCAATCGATAAGACTCTTCAATAAATGAATATCTTCTTCAAAATAAATCTAGCCTTCTATCAAGAGAAAGCAATTAATCAATCAACCCGATGTGTTTCTTTCGACGCAACACAAACAAAAACCAAAACCCATAAACAGCCAATGAGATTGCACTTTGTGCGGGAATGAGGAAAAAGAAAAATAAAATTAAAATGAGTATCTTTTTCCTCGTTCAGTTGGCTCCGTGCCAGCCAGAGCTGCTCGCCCGGCAGCCCATAACCCATTTAAGATAAAGGGAGGAATAGTTGCTTTTTTTTCCAGATTTACTGCGCAGTGAACGAATTTTGGGTGACGGGCACTGCACTTTGCAACTCGGCCCTGCTTCTCTCTTACTTGTTGATTCTTTTTCTGTCTTCTTTTCACTTTTTAATAACGGTTTTCGCATTTTCGTAAGTCATGAAAATCTGCGAGTGAAAAAGTAAGCGAATAAGATTAAAAATATAAATGCAAGTATAAAAAATTTCAGGGAGTGCTGCAGCTCTGCAACCCCAATGGACGAACCGCCACTGCCAAGAACACTCATCTTGTAACAAAAATTGTCTTGTGGGTGTACGTGAATGCAGAATAACAAGCTGAATAATAAAAAAATGAAAGACTTTATTCCACGAAGATTTCCGCAACTCACTAACGTAGAACAGGTAACAAAACGGAACATCACTTGTATAAATAAACAGCAGAGATCGCCAATAAATCTCAGTTCACCAGCTTCACTTCTGATCAAAGTCCAACTGACTACTCTTCAAATGTAGAGTTCAGCGGAGTACCCACCCCCGCAGGAGGCTACATCCAATCATTGAGAAAAATTTGGTCCATGGCTTGAAGTAAATGCCTTGTACTTTCCTCAGTCTGGATGCTTGAGTAAGTTTTTCTGATGGTGAAACAGAGAGTCCTTCATCTAATGCTTTTCCGTTTATTAGTTTTGAAAAGAACTAGTCAAGGTACTAGCAGTCTGGTAAAGCTGTGGTGGCAGGGGTGGAAAAAAGTCCGGATCAGAGTGATACAGCTCTGATGTCCAGTCGAGGGAGCACACTAACTGCCGAGAACTGCTGTGAGCTATTGAGAAACTGAGAGCGAGGGGGTGGGTGTGAGGAACTGAGCAGCAATTGGTTGTTGAGCGGGGAGTGAGAGAGTGGTTGCAGAATGCAGTGAAGCAATTGGTTGAACAAGGGGGAGGTGTGTGGGGACAGTGGCAGAGAAGATCAAAATAGCATTAAATAAAAATGAACAGATATGAAATAAAAATAAGATGAGAAATTAACTTTAGGATGAGACATTACCTTTAAAAGGATGAAAATTTAAAATTTAAGAAGAACAAAAGCAGAACATTAGAGCAGGATATTTCTGGGTCTTTCGACCTTAGGATTAGGAGAGTAAAAAGGAATTAATTTAACTGCATCATTTTCATGATCAGTAAGACTATTAAAAAATTTAACAGAAGGTTTTTTAATGAACTCCAAGAAGGAAGGATAATCTAGAGCTATTCTGAGTTCAGTATTTGACATATAAAAATTAGCTTTCCAAATATTTCTAAAACTAATATTGTGATGAACTTCAATAATTCTTAAGTTAGTTTTGGCTGCATGTCCCCACACAGGACAGACGTAGGAGAGAATTGGACGCAAATAGAATGAAACAATGAGCATTTTATTTTCTATAGTCAATTTAGCATTCCGAGAGATTGAGGGATAGAATTTACGAGTTACGTCTCGGAATTTCTTTTTGATATATAGAAAGTGGGGTTTCCAAGTGAGTTTGTAGTCTAAATAGACACCAAGGTATTTGATTTCCTGAGAATAGGGATATAATTATGGTGCATTTTGACTCGGGGGTAATTAGTCAGGAAAGGGCTTTTTCTAAAAATAATTGCTTCAGTTTTGCTGACGTTAATTTCGATTTTCCACTTGACAAAACCAGTCTTCAAGTTTTTTAAGATGTCTATTGAGAGCGATTGGAGTATAATTAGGATTTTTATTCCTTGCCAGTATTGAAGTGTCATCAGCGTACAAAGAAATCATCGTGTTAAATTGCTTAATGATATCATTAATGAATAGTGAAAATAGAACAGGGCCGATTTTCTAGCCCTGAGCCACATCGGCTCTGATTTCTTTTGTACATGAAAATTCATTGTTAACTCTGACAGCGAAATTTCTGGCTTGGAGATATGAGTCTATAATTTGTGAGCTTGCTTTTATACCTTTTCAAAAGGAAGTGACGTTATTACGTAGGAAGTGATGTATTCTCTAGAAGGATGATTTAGTTACTGTCTGACAGTAGAGATAGGACTTAAGTGCAGAATTTTTCCAGAAGATTCCTTTTGTCGACAAGTCGCCAAAGTGGTCGCCAGGTTTGTCGCCAAGATCGGTATGTCAGGAGAACAACTTTACAGCTATGTGGCAATTTACTGCAGGGAAGGAAAATTATAATGATGAAGCAAACATCGTGTTTAGAAATTAAATATAATTATTAAGGAAGAGAGAGAACTATCTCAACAAAATTATTAAAATTTTCATTCATGAACAAATGAAACACAGAACACAGCAAATTTATAACTTGCTTTCAAAGGATTCATGTGGAAACTTGATTATTAATTAATTCTTAGGATAAATACATAGTATAAATATGTTTTGATGGATTGTTAGGAACACAAATGATTTTCTACTCATTAATACGCGGAAACGCTGCAAAGCCATAAAGTTTTGCCAGTATTGATTTACTTACAGCATTAATTGCTATTGTTTCAGTGGTAAAGAAAATCTGGTATCCAATACTTTTGACATAAAAACACAATACTAACTTCTTACTCTTTGTATTATTAGGAAAAAATATCTTTCTGATTATAAGGATTTGAAATGATTGTGATATTGACTTCCTACTTAGATTAATTGTTATTGATTCATTGGTAGAGAACAGTTGGTATCCTTTAATTTTAAGATTTATCTATTTATTTGCCTACGACAGCACAGCCTACCCAGAAGGTGTAAGGAACTGACCTTGAGAGCGGGGACTACAAAAAAGAAAAAAAGAAACAACGCAATAAACTGAATTACTCTGCATGCAAAAAAGCAACAGTAAAATCAAAAGTTCTCGACATCCAAATTGAAGACAAAGAAAATGACAAAAAGTAGATGAAACAACATGAAATTGTAAAATAGAAAACAAAAGACAAAGATAAATTTTATCAAAAACTTGGGATAAAAAATGTACAAATTTCATATCCTTTGGGTTGTTCGGAAAATAAATGATTGTCTGCCTGTAATTAAACTAAAATGCTGACTCGCAATTAAACTGAGGATATAATGACTTGTTCCTTAGATCTAGTGAAACAGTTACCTTTATTTATTAATTATATACTTCTATAAAATTTTCAATATATAATACTAAATGTTAAATTTCTTATGCAGATACAAAAGGCTGAGTCTTCCTTTTTGCATTTTTCTTCTCATTGAATAAAATCTTTATTTATCTGAAAATTTCTCTCAGTCTGTACATTCTTGACAAAACTATTTCAAATATTTTCATTCTGTAGTTTTTCTTTCATGCAAAGAATTCTGTTCCTTATTATCAGGTAAGATTAACTTCTATAAACTAAAATTAGACATTGAGAATATAGGCATCAGATTGGGGAGGTATACTCAACAGAGGAGATCAATAAGAATCGTCAAAATCTATCCTACATATAACGCCGAATATTTGACTCGTATTAGCAAAGGGAGGAAGGGTTGCTTTTTACTTCCGACTGAGTGCTCGAGTGTTGCTCCTTAGGAGAGACAGAACTCTAAGAAGCTCTTTTATGTCTCTCTCTTGATTCTTGACTGATTTTCCGTCTTCTGTTTAAGTTTTTTATTACTATTTTGCTGTTTTCGCTGATCATTGAACACTCAAACTGCAACAGAAAGCCAATTAGAAAAAAAAACGAAAATACTAGCTTTAAAATAATTTCAGGGTGGGTCAGCAGTCCTAATCGACGAGCCGCTACTGGTACTGAGTGAAGGAATGTGTCAGATGCTTCAAGAAGATATAAAATACATCCAAAGCGATAACAGGGACATTGGGATAAACAAAGAACCAGTTTCAAAATCTGAAGAAGATAATCATTCCTTCGAAGAGAAAGTAAAATAAATTGGCATAATTTTTTAATAATTATATATATATATATATATATATATATATATATGATTTTTATTTGACCCTTTGAATTCTTTTTTATAAATAAATTTTAGTGAAAAAATGAATAGATTGTAAATTGTTTATACAAAATTTTTTAAATAACTCTATTTGAATCCTAATGGTAACTGAAGAAAACTATAGTTGTGATAATTTTTAAATCGAGATTTTATTTCAAAAACGCAAAATATTCTTTCTAGCTTTTGTAACAGGATTAAATTCAATTACGTTTAATGACTTATCAGTGATTGCTCTTAAACTCAGACAAAAACAGAACTACAAAAGAAGTTTTACAAAGCAGCAGCCCGTAGTCTAAATCCCGCTGATATCCCTCATTTTGGTTGCATTTTATTTGTTTTCCGGAACATGGTGTTCTTCATAAAGATAAGGAGTATTAAGATTTCTGCTTTTTGAGTTAATATTTGTATTTAATCCTTTTGTACAATTTAAAAAAGTTTATGAAAAGGCTTGTAAAATGTTTTATTGTCCTTTGGTAAGCAGTTTGCAATGAAGTTTGTTGAACCTCTGTTTTCAAATAGAGATACATGGTGCTCCAAATGCATACCGAGATTGAAAGCGCCTCCTATTCTTTGAAATGGTCATTTAGAGGTATACTGTGTTATTTCAAACTATACTATGCCTTGTTGCATTCTATTACATGTATAATATGTTTCGAAAATCATGGCGAAGCAAGATGCAGACGTACAAGTGGTTCTTACATCGCGTGAAAATATCTTTAAGATTCAGATGAATTTCAATCGAACACTTAAGCAGCAGCAGACTTTTTACTCTTCATATTTTTACGCCAGATTTAATGCAGTGATATCAATGCAGAATTATTTCAGATTGAAATATTTCTGATGAATATGTAAATATTATTAAATTAATTAAAACTAAACTGCTTTTCTAATTCTTCATTTTAGGTACTATGTTTGCGTGATAATGTTTGTGAAATTCGAGAAGTTTCTTTTCGTAAACTGTCAACTCCCATGTTTGAAAGAAGTATTGTGCAATAAAGGAAACGAAATAATCAATTGTAAAGAGCGTAATTATTCTCGACTTAAAGCCTGCTTGAGACAGGCATTTTGCTTACAAAATAATTCAAAACAAAGTGTCTTTAGAATCATTCACATTTACACTCATTTTCCAGACATAGTTTATACTATAGTGAAAGTAGAAATAAACATTAGATGTGAATGAACGTGTTTGAGAAAATTCACCACTATTTCAATTCATTCTTTTTATATATATAATTTCTTTATGAAACAAAATCGATCCTCATATTTTTCAGTTTTTTTTTTTTTAAATTTAAAACTTGGACTTTTACGTCCAGGCTGGTAAATAAATGTAAAATTCGTTATCTTTTGAATGTTCTAGGAAATAAATGAAGTGATATCATTTACTTCTGATTTTGAGGTTTCAGCGCCATCTGTTAATTTTGTTAAATATTTGGACCGTAAAATAGGCAAATTATTTTGTCACGATGTATATGGGATGTAGGAAATCATTTTTAAGAGAAAGAGCTACGTTATTACAGTTGGAGAACAAGCGTTTAGATTTAGTCATCAACAATTAAATATCTTAACAAAAGACCCTTAAGCTATTCTAAATTAAACAGAAAAATATATCATTATATCCTCAGATAGAAAATTTCTTTAACTACAATTTTCTGAAATTGTTTCATTAAAATAGTTTAAAATATGGTATGGGGAATTTTTGATGTCCAAAACTCGCGTAGATCAGACCACCAGCGATTAGCTAAATTGACCTGTTTAAATCAATGCGTTTATTATCTTGGACTACAGGAATAGCTCAGAAAGCAGTCAGGACTTATGAAAAAAGTCAAGCTAAGGGGCCGTTTATATTAAAATGTGGAATACAAGTAAAGAATGGGTAAAAACACTGATTCGATAATTCTTAGTGAATAAGTATGGATACTTTATTGAATGGTGTATTTATTGTTTTCAGTGCAATATATTGTTGTATTTCATAGATTTAATTTTAGTACTTTCCATTTAATGATGATATCTTCTTAGTGTTAGTGTATTATTTTTCATTCTTAATTCTTTCATTTTAGGGTAAATTACCCTGTCTGTTTCTTCAACAACTTTAGTAACAGGGATGGTTTGTACAGCAAAATTGATTTAACGTGGCTAAGCTTGTCTACAGCCAAGCAACAATTTAATTGTTGAAAACTATATATACTTGGATTGCCTTTTTTCAATAGTTTTGATAGCAACAGAGTTCATTTACATGTTAACATCTAAATGTTTAAACTTACTTTTTGCTCTTAGTATCTATAGTATTTACAATATTTAGATCTTATTTTAGATTTGGTTATTTTGTTTACGTAATGAACATTTAGTTTCTGAATTGCATTTTGATATGTCTTGTTTACTTTGTTTATTTACGTTCATATATAACAAGTTATATTTTGATTTATATTATTATACATATATATATTCTTACATTTTTCTCATTTTCTCATGTCTTATGTAATATTAGCAGATGATACAATACCTAACCTAGCTTTCGGATGAGTACGAAACATTGATTCATCTTCAGTTGTTATTCATACATCCTTTTGACACCTGAACTCTTCATGAAAAATCAGAATTTTTTTTATATACAAAGAGAATTTTTCAAAAATTATTTTGTGATATATTATAAACAGATAAAGTTATTTTCACAATCATTTTGACACAAAATTATATGTCGAAATATTTTTGTTAGCTGACTACCCACACTTTTTTGATTTTCCACAGTTACGGATTTTGAAAATAACCATGATTTCAAACTGTCCTTATAATCTATGATTGTTCCGTCTCAATTTAATTCAATTTAAAATGCTTCATAAATTGGAAATTATAAAAAGTTAACACTTCTTTAAGGTTATGATCCCTTATTAATATATATTTTTCACACATTCATAGTGACATATATACATAGCATAAATCGTAAAATCAAAATGCAGTTAAAGCCCAATGACGATTCGTCAGTTGTTCGTTTTTTCTTCACAGATTTACGGTTCTTTTCTAATATTTTCCATTTGACACAATTCGCAATATTTTCTTTATTCGGATACGCTTTCAATTCGATTTTTCATGTCTTTTCGATATATATATATATATATAGAAAAAATCCAGTAAATGATCACAAAGATAAAAGATTCAGAAAATGAACCAGATCGATAAAAATAAATTTAATAACTGATCCAAAATAGAAACTAATTCAAAATAGGAGGAGGAAAACAGTTACACTATGGTAAGCAAAATTAGAAAAGGAAATTCCTTCAACAAACCCGGTGAATGCCCTCAATGCTGTAATACATCCGAGCACTGAGAAATATTAACAAAAGAACTATTTTTCTAAAATAATTTTGTATATTTTTCTTTTGTTTATATATAAACGAGAGATTGATTATAAATTATTTTTAAAACAATAGTTGGTAAACATATCAAATGCTCTATCGAGCATGCATGAAACAAATATCATTTCATTGAAATACTTTAAAATATTTTATATAAATATATACAAATCAGCATTTATTTGATTACGCAGCTAGAACTGGGTAAATACCAGTATTTTAAATGAAAATAATGTATTAGAAATATAAACAAATCAGCTTTGTTTTAATTAATTACTCAGCATCACTTAAAATTATTTGAGAAAATCTAAAATTTACCGGTTTTTAAATCACTTATCTTGAAAATCGTAGAATATTACATGAAAACTTACTTGAGAAACGCCAATTCAGACGTTCTTCATTTTAGAATTTAAATTTTTTTTTTCATGAAACGATCTGATTTTAAAGTTTATAATTAAAAGAATGAAAATTCATAAATGAAGCAGCAATCTTAAAAGTGCTTGTTAAAATAAAGAATACAAAAAATCAAAAAACTTATTGATTAATTTTTTTAGAACCCATTTTTTTTAAACCAGATACTTTTTTTGTCTACTGTTATACAAAGTGATCTTTCTATCTTTACTAAATGCGCACGTTTAGTTTTAAATATTTAGTTTTTCATTTTTGAAACACGTAGAGGATGTATTAAACAATATATACCTCGCATGTTACAAAAATTTATGTGTCATTAAGCCTTTATTTTAGTTTTTCCGTAGTATGTTTTAGCACATGAAATCAAATACATTTGAATCGGAACACATATTTAGATACAGCAATACTAAAGAGAAACGTTCACAAATTACCCTCATTTTCTAAATATGGCAGCCTTTTAAAATAAAATGAAGACACAATTATGTTTATAAGTTGCACGAAAATGCGCAATTCGTCAGAATAAGGGAAAGAAATGTAATGAAAAGAAGAGATTATTTCTCTTCCATTTCTGCATTTTACGTACACCATTCTTTAAAGTAATGATCCAGAAAGCTCGTGAAGAAGATTTTGTCGAGCAAATACAAGACACTTTTAAAACACATTAGTAAAGTGAAATCTCGATTTGCATTTATGAGATATAAAAAAAAAGTAATAGTCTATATTTATTGTGATTAAAAATATTCTCGCCATGGTTTTCATACAACACAGAAATTTCCGACCTGTCGTACGCATTACCTCTGGGGTACTCAGTGGATTAATTAGTTGTACACGAACGTAATGTTGGTAATGGCAAAATTAAAAGATAAAACTTTAAAATAAGAAAAAATTAGTTCCATTTTTGTGTGCCCAATTTCGTGAAAAAAAGAAGTGAAACATGTTTAAGACCAAATGCCTAATCACAGTACGGATGCAGATAAATCGATTTTAAATCCATTCAACGAACTGATTTTCAAAAATCGGAAAAGCTATCAGTTTTAATAAAGAAATATTGATTGAAAAGAGATTATAATCTGATTTTAAACGAATTCTGATTGATTTCTGGGATGCAGTGAACAGAAGAGGACAAAGGAATCTGTGAAATAAAATATTTAATACCCTTCACCAAACACAGGACTTGTGAAAAGAACGTTCTCCGTCTCACATTGTGTATTAAGGACAGATATCGTAATAAGCGTGTAAGTTCCGAACAAGATATAAAATCTGTCTTCAA
This sequence comes from Araneus ventricosus, assembly GCA_013235015.1. NCBI lineage: Eukaryota > Metazoa > Arthropoda > Arachnida > Araneae > Araneidae > Araneus > Araneus ventricosus. The sequence goes on along the minus strand of BGPR01008697.1, from coordinate 6,264 downwards.
GTGAATCAATGTTATGAAACTTAGGACCATGAAAGAGTTCAAGGCTCGTGTAGCTGAGCTCACGTGAATTGTTGATTAACACGAAGATAATAGCTTTCATCATAAATTGTAAAAATTATTTCAATGCTGGTTTTCTTGCATTGAATTACTACTATTATTAAGCAGTATAAAACGTAAAATCAAAAATAAATCTTACAAATCGTCTCTTAACAAACAAACCCACCTCTTTCAAGAATCTACACGTCCCTACTTACGGAATTATGTCTGGCGGTTCGACAGTCTGTCAATGAACGAAAAGGCAATGCAGATGAAATCTGGTATGTGATCTTCACAACAAAATTACAATTATTTGACATATTTTCGTTGTCAGCAGTCTGTCTCTTCATGACCGTACCAGCATGATAACTATAAAACTTATCAGCTCGATGGATAAAATTTGGTACACTGTTTTATCATCAAGGTATGGCACAATTCTGAAACTCATTCCGCCTATTTGTCCAATTCCATATTTCACATTATGAATAAGAAGCTAAAATTGGCACCAAACAACATCTGTGACATGTTACATGACAAAGAACAATTATTTGACTCCATTTTAGAAGTTCTTGTAGACAGGAACAAACAGAACACGTGGAAAGCTACTGAAGGAGAACGGTAAAATCTCATCATAATTAAAGTTTAAATTGCTGTTTAAAGGACATGAATATTAAACCAGCATTAAATTTAAATTTGACGTCTTTTTTTAAGCTTGGAAACATCCATTAAGTGCCCACAAATGTTTTGAGCTTGGTTCGGATATCACAACAAAACAAACACTTTAGCTGAAAGCCAATATGTCAACAAATTCTCTGCTCATAATTTTAGCAGGAGCCGAATGTGTATCGAATTCAATCTAAAATCAGTCAATATTTTTGAAATTTGGTGTTTCACTGTTAGATAAACAGAATATAACAAAACAATTATTTTTCTAATCTAACACTGGAAACGTTCACATTGTCAGCTGTACAAGTTTAACAGAAAAATTAAACTGCATCGCAGAAGTTTTATATTTGTTTTGGTTTTATTACGTCATTAATCCACAAATATTCTCAAATTTTTCTACCTTTTTCGAATAAAATTTATTTAGCAGCAATCTCTTTTCAAACTTAACAAAGCAAAGCACCCAAAAGATTATAGCGGCATAATATCATATGAAAAGATTAAGTGAATAATTAAGAAGATAAGGAATGACTCCGCCTCCCACAATTGGTGGACTCGCTTTTGTGAAATAGCATCGCTACCTTCCCCCCACACGATCGTACTTCTGTTTTATGGCCTAGTGCCGAATGGAAAAGCAGAGACGGATGAAAATCCAACCATCTCGACCACAATGTGTCAATTCTCGCCGTATTTTGGCGTGACGACGGGTTTGGTCCTCTCCGCACCATTTGGAGCAGAGCGCTCGTGCTGCTGTCGTTCATCGTATAAGGGAAATTAAAAGTATCTTTCTAATGCGAATAACGCCCACTAAAATATTTGTACCTAAAAATTTCACAATGGATTATTTACATGACAATATTTCGGTCTTTTCCGTAAATTGCGTTTACTTGCTGCATTTACTCACGGAACCATCTTCACGATGTTACTACGATATTTTGAATGCCGCACAACATCGTAAAGATATCATATCAATATCTAGTGCTAATAGAAATACCGACCATCAATTGAATCTCAGTAGGAGAGCTTTGGTCCGGGACCTACAATCTCAATTCCATTGAAGTTTCTTCCATGTCGAATTACATGAATTTAACTTGATATGGGTATTTAGTAATGGTTAGAGGGAATAAAAGTTTTAAATTGGTAAGGGTGGATAAAATAAAAATAAATGAGAAGAAAATAAGAGAGGCAAGATTTAAAGCATAAATATAACGTCCACAATTTCATAAATCATATACCTAGTATTAGGTGGGAGGGGCCTTCGAGGGCTTCTAGTCACCATCCATTTATGCTTCTGAAATAATGGGCAGTTTAGTAGCTATAGTTTTCTCCATTTTTTCAGGACATCTTGAACGTTTGAGAATTTTTTGCAAAGGATTTTTCTAATCTCTTCCAATAGCTTCAGAAGGTCACATAGTTCATCTCTGTGTAAATAGGAAATCTATTTAACTTTTCTAAATGCACACCTGTATGTAATTAGATTAGATATAAAAATGTCGAAAATTACGAATGATTGATAAAACTTAATCACCAGGGGTGAAAGAATATTGTAAATACCAATCATTAAACGTCGCTTCTCTCTGTTTTAAAAATTGAAACTTCCTTCTTTGAAATCTTATATTCAGGTTCCAAGCACTTGCTTATATGATGCGAGGAACTACGTCTACACCATTTCGTCATACAACAACTACACCACATATCTTTTAATTTAAAGAGGAGAATGCTCAATTTTTCGCTTTTAATGATGGATATTTCAATTTTGTAACATTTTATATCAAGAAAGACTGCATATTAGCACCATATGAAAATAAAATATTTCATTACTGGCTGCAGACAGTTTATGTACCATGCATGTTTGCATTCCTCAATATTTTACAGATAGTATCGTATACAAACTTCACCGCCTCCAAAGGTCTACAATATTCTCATTGAAACTTCCGCAAATCGCATTGTCATTTTTACAGTATCAGCACTCAAATGCTTGAGCAACCTCTTTCAAAGTATTTAGGATCTTTGAAAGCTTCTTAACAAAGGGACTACTCACGAAGTTCCACACTTGGTTTCCCTCTATCATTGAAATCCTATCATCCTCCTTAGTTCACTATTGGGGAAGCAGAAAAGAATTTGGTGTCAGCACATGTTTGTAATTGCTGGTTCGGACAAATAAACTAAGTACAAAAGCGGAAGACTCTAGAATCAGCGATCACATATGTACATCTGAAAATACGCCAGTTCTAATGATTGTGGGAAATGATGGAGTTGTTCTTCCTTGAATATAATCAGTATAGGAAAGAGATTTGCGCATAATAGACATTGTCGGAGGAAATACAGGGAGATTTTCTAAAGAAGCACGGGATTGAGGAGGCCATCCGACGTCTCGCGTGAAATACGCTGCAATTTCTATTGTTCGAAAGAATGGAAAGCGAACAACCAGTTGTGCATCATCCGTGAAGTTTCATTTGCCTTCTAAAAATACAGGATTATTCCTTATTTCAGAAGAAAGCACTTCTAAAACTCAGAACAGGACATGTGAGGGTATATTTATGTTTATCCAAGAGCGAGATTTGTTTCAAATATTTTCATTTCAAAAATTTAGTCATTAAAATTATAATTTCCTTATTTACAAGTATCTTTTCTTATGAATTATAAATTGCTTATTACGATAATTAAATAATTGTTTCTTTGGTAATTAATATTGAATGAAAACTAAACCATGAAAAATAAATTATGTGAAGCTTACATAGATAATGCACCTAACTCTCAAGATCGTATGGGTTCACGTTGACACAGAAAAGCCTGGCCCGACGAATATACGGGTGCTCTCCTGAGTTTGGGAAATGCTAAATTTTAAAATTATTTTTTTACAGTACCAGTAGGATCCAAGGCTACCTAAAAATTAAAAAAATTCAATTTAAGGATGAAAATATGTCCGAGTCTTAAAGGGATAAACACACTCGCATTGCGATATTAAACCTATGTTTACTAAACCCACAACATGTTGCCTGATGTCGTGCAACATTGTTCGATATTGTATAATATTATATGATGTGTACAATGTTTTACAATATTGTGAATATTGTTCTAATATCTTTTGCTACTGGGAATACATTTTTTTGTGTGTCTGCACACTATCGTTGCTATTAAAGATTTAAAAAGTAAATTTTTAAAATATTATATATTAGCAGACGAATCCAAAGGCTGAAACATTATCATGATGCAATCTTTCGGAGTAAAGGTTTCGATTCTTTTAAATGTTTTCTCCTTTGAGGAGCGTTTAAACTGTTAGGGGCTCTCAATCCGCTTGCAGAATACTTCGCGCCATTCATCATTCCTACTTATTTGGGAGTCGTGCTACCATCTAGCAGTCTAAGGCGATACTTATAATTCAAAATGTGGATTAAAAAGGACTAAGACATTTTATTTATTTATTTATGATGACTAGAGATTTGATAAATTTCAAAAGGATAGTTATCTGCGAAAATTAATGCAGTTGAAAATGGAATGAAGATACATAATATAAAAACTTAAAAGATTTGTACAAAATTTTTTAATATGATACACATATTGCATTTGTGGTGCAAAAGTCACATGCTTAACTTCATCACATTATCTTATAGCATTTTAGAATTAACTCTTTTACATACATAAAAAATAGATTTGCTGAAAGACAGGCAACCAGTTCATAAAATTTACTCAAAATTTCCACACGCATCTGGAAATGCTAGTGATAAAAATACAGGCTAAATTTCACCAATTTGGTCTTTGCTTTCTTTAGTTATTCTCTTGCAAACACAGGAATGGACATGACGACAGACAGTCAGTCACCAGCGGCGGCTCGACAAATCCAGAAACAAACGAAGTGTTACAGAGAAGGAATTTTAAAAAACAGTTTTGCCAAATACCCCCCAAATTTTAATTTTAGTATCTGAATTGTGTTTTAGAGAGAAGGTATCGATATTCCCTTTTTTCCGTGAATGATTTCTAATAAAACAAATGCTATTAAAGAGAGTGAGTTTCAGTCAGGAAATGTGAAAGCGGAACCATAACCAAATAATGGAGAACGAAAAGCAAGTGAGAAAAATAAATCAGGAGAGCAAAGACCACCCTCCGAATTCAGAGAGAAAAGAAGCATCCACACAGTTGGCCATGCTCCGAAAGAAGTAGCATTTGCACTCTAAGACACCATAAAACTCAATGGGGAAAATGTTAGTTCCGTCTTCCAAGAAACGTCAAGTACGTGCCTTCTACGGTTGGGGTGGGCCGTGAGCTGGTGATCGATATGGGACTCCAGCCTCTTTACTGGAGTATTGCAATGACAAGTTACTCAGATACCACGATTAGGTGATTTCGATATTGATTAGAAAAGTATAAAACTTAACCTTTGAAACTTCTCAGTTTTGCTTTAAAAATATTGTTTTATTTTTGTTCTGCACTCTCTTATTTATATATATAATAGAAACAAAATTATCATCTTCCAAAATACTTAGGACTATCTCCCATCTGCAGAAAAACAACGCTTTTATTCACTACTACCTGTTCCTTTTCGCCAAAATACCAGCTAATTTCTCTCATTTACATGCATAAGCTTCCTTACAATCATAAAACAAAAAAAACCTTCGAAATCCCCAGAAAATTCAAAGTTTTCTGCACATCTACTTCAGATTGGAAAATTCTGCAATATACCAGTTACATTTGGTTTCGTAACAATCAAATCTCCTTTTGGACAATAAATGTCCCTTATTTCCTAGACCTAAAAATATGCAAATAAAATTTGCAGCGTCCCGGTTGTATTTTTCCACTTGCAATAAAGTTGAATAAAGATTTTCCAAACTAAAATTTTATACGGCGGAATTCAACGCATATTTTTATCCTACTCGTGATGCCATCTATTAATCATTTCTAGTCTAAATGAATTTAATACAATTTCAAAAAAATCGGATTTGTTCAATAAATTATAATATATGGAATATTTTTTTTTATATATGTTATTGCAATGCTCAAATTTTCCGAAATATTTAGTTACTTCCTTTTTCGAACTTCATTATTTCAAAGTGTAAAATGTATGAATATGGTGTCTGCCTTTTTTTCCTCAAACGTGCAAACATTTTTTAAAAAAAGCTTTGAATAATTTAAAAATAATTTAAAAGATAACAGTTACCAAATAATATTTTTTAAGGTTCATAGCTTATTTAAAAAGGTTTTTTCAAGAGCTTTTATTCGTCTGTTAATTTGGTTTCGAATTTTTCTTCTTCATACATGGGCTAGGTGTGCTAGCTTCTAGACCTATTTTCCGTTTGTTCAGTGTTTCTCAAAGCGTCATTCTTACTTCGTATTTTGGCAGAGGTGAAGTGTTTACTTATCTTTATTGGATTTCTTTCAAAAGACTTTATTAGGTTTTCTATTTTCCAAACAGGTTCTTTCTTTTATTTCGGTCAATGGATAAATTCAGGCAACAGAGGTTTATAATTGTGACTATGTAGTCATTCCCTTATTGAAAATCTACCCATATTATTAATACTCCGATGGCAGGTGGCCTTTGAAAGCGTTCGCTATAATTCTCCCTTCATT